>JABMIG010000502.1:0-54540 GCA_013187285.1 Cyclotella cryptica
TGTAGGGTAAAACGGTTGAACCATTCTCTGCTTGGGCGTTGAGACTTTTAATCTCTTCCTCCTTCCGCGTTCTATAGGCCACAAATCTTTCAGTGCGCATTGCTAAGAGCAAGGCTTCTGCTGAGTCTTTCAAACAAGAAACTTCAAGACTATCACATTTGTTAATCATTTCAAGAAAAGCAATATTGACAAGAAAAATGTCTTAATTGTCATGAGAAAAATGCCCAAGTTGGTGGTGGGCTACACAGGGGTTGTTTTGGTTGTGAGTTGAAAGTGAAGAAAGAATTACAATTCAAAATTTGTAAACTGAACGCGACTAGTGGTATGGGCACAAAGTGTGTAGGTTGCCTTGATTTCAATTGCTTTGATGTGAAAAAGAAGCGTATCAGGAAAAGAAAGTCAAAGAATTGTCTTGATGCACAAGGAAAGAGGCAGAAGACATGAAAATTTCAAGCATTGGTGCTGAAGAGAAGACGCAAGGGACATGAAAGTCTCAATAGTAAATCTAGATTAATGATTTATTATTACTTCAGGCTAAAATGAACCATGGTCTTTTTGTCTTGATTGTTTCAATCCTCTTCTCTATCTTATCCAGTCTTGTTTTTGCCTTGTATGCACAATGTTGAGGTGTTCAAAATGTTTTCTGTCAGTTTCATAAAGAGGAGTGTTAAGCTTGGATATGCTGTCATACATCGTATGCAGTTTGCTGACAGAAACAGTTTCCTCCTGATTGCTCTGGCAGACTATGGCAAGGTGTCCAGCTTAACTCACCCACCTGGCTAAGTAGTGTTCAGCACTTTTCTTGTAAGTGGTTAATGGTATATCATCTCCCATTTGGCCTCCATTGCCACCAAATCTAGCAACCCTCCTATCTCTTATAACTTCCTTAGATGACAATAAGCATTCTGCATAGCATTCATGCACGTGTGCAAAACAATGGTGCAATTGTGCTACAAGTTCGTGAAACTCCCCATTGCATGTTTCAATGTTGAGATTCAATGCTGTGGAGTATTCTTCAACAGCAGGTGCCAAAAAGCCATTGTTTGCTTGGATTTGACCTAAATTTTGGTGGATTATAGCAAGTTCTTGTTTCATTTTCTTTACCTGTTCATCTGTGTATTGATGGGGAGGAATTCTGTACTCTACGACTCCATCAAGAACTATGCCAGTGGTGGTAACCCTTGCTTTCTTGAGATTATGAAATGCCCTTTTGCAAATTTCTCTGATTGTTTCCAGGCCAGTTTGGTTACTGATATCAAACAGTGACCATTGCAACTCGTTATATGTGCTGATGTTCAGAAATAATTTTCCAAGTTCAGAATACAACGGAGCCATTGCAGGACATAAACTTGCAATGAACTTTTTGTTGTCAGTTGTGTCGCCTGGTAGCCACTTCTTCAATTCCTCGTCAACTACAGTTTACAGGTACTGGCCGAGCATCCTTGATCCATTGGAACCACCCACAAGAGCAAAATAGTCCCCTATCAATGTGTTTCTTTTGTTGCCACTTTCCATGATTGATGATGTGTTCATTATCCACAATCAAGGAATGATTTTGCAGTGCTTACTGGCTGGCAGTGACAAACACAGGGGTTTGAAAGAGAAATGGGTGATCTTACAGATTCCATTTGCTAGCCATGGAATTTTTGTCGAAGAGGGACTGTCCGTGAGTGGCATGTCTGGTTAACAAGATTCTTGACAGGCTGAAATCTGGTCAGGTGTGACTACTGTGTTTGTATTAATTCGAATGTATAATTTTATCAGGGTGTCGTGCCATTTTCATTCAAGTGATGCAAATCATAATATGTTACATCTCTACATCAGCCAAAGACCATGTCAAGCATGTCATTATTTAACTAGTGGCTCTGACCAAACAAACCGCTGGCGGAAAGCTCCCCGATTTCAGCTTGCCACCAAGGCTGCTCAAAGAAGCGTCCCTGTAATGGGAGGGTTAAAAAGCCTCATTGGTATCATCCTGGCACTGTTGCACTCCACAAAATCTGCCGATATCAAAAGAGCACAGATCTTCTTATTCGAATGGTGCCATTCCAGCGCCTTGCAAGGAAATTTCTGCAAAATTTGAAAATGCCATATTACTATCCACGTTTTACCACTGAGCATTTTCAGGCAACTTTTTTGTTGGCTATGCAAGAATCTGTGGAAGCTTTCAGCATCAGACTTCTTGATGATGCAACCTTGTGTGTGATCCATGCAATGAGGGTCATCATCATGCCAAAAGACATGCAACTTGTACTGTGAATAAGAGGGGAGTCTGAATTTAGACGCAACTAATGCATTTTAGGATATGGTGGAATTAAGGTGTGGGCGATTGAGTGTCACAGTGCAATGTTTGAATGTTCAACTTGTTCAAACCTCCACAGCATTTGTGTCACTGTCATCTCAAAATACATGCATCTTTGGCTTTGTATAATACGTGGGCAAGATACGACAGGATCTGGTCCACTTATGATGATGTGTCGGCACTTGATAGTCAAGTTACTAATCCCATAATAAAATGATGGTTGTTATGCTTGGCATCAAAAAATCCCAAAACAGTACTACAATATTACGTCCCGTAACTATATTACAAGCAACAAATTGCCAAAGCAGTTATGCACTCTATAGTTTGTGTTTATCTTCAGTCAAATGTGTTATGTTTGAACCCTGTAGCTATTATGGTTGTTTTCACCCTATGTATCCCCCCTTGGAACTCAGTCACTCCTTTCCATCTTCCTTTCACATACATTATTTTGTGTTCCCCAATCCTAGTTCCCTTAGTCTCAAGCTTTGTTCTGTACTATCTAAGTACCTTCACACACAACCTCTTTCACCTCAAACTCTCATATTCCCTTTGAATTCGCCAGGAGAGTTGCATATCCTTTGGCATGATGGTCACCCTCCTGGCACGGATGGGACACAAATTTGTATCTTCCAAGAGTTCCATAAGGTATGCATCAGAAGCCTCCTGTGGTGCTGCCAATGCAGTGGCTTGAAAACACAAATCACCTTTGAATAACTGCGTAACTTCCCTTGCAAAGCACTGGAATGATAATTTGCAAATCAGAATATCTGTGCTTTTCTGGTACTTACAAATCTCATGGAGTGCCGCGTTCCTGGACAATAACAATGGGGCTTCTTGACATGTCCTGTAGCAGGGGCCTTCTTGTGGGCTGCCTTTGTTGCAAGCTGCTTTGGGGAGACCACCACTAGACTTGCAAGCAGTTTGCTTTGTATGAGCAATGTTCTCTACTGATGATACTATGCCTTTGAGAGAAGACCTGATGCAAACCAATTCTGATAGTAGTGCATAAGTTGTGTCAGGCTGAAATTCAACAGTGGTGTGGTTAGAATACGGTTAGAGTCTGTAAGAATGCAAGTCAAGCTCCGGTCGTCCCTGTGATGCACAAGAGATAGGAGATAAGGGTGTGCTTATATCTCTTAGGTAGTGTCCATTGCATAGACAATCATTTCCATTTTTCCTTTTTTCCACTGGAAATTTGCTCCATGTCTGTCATCCCCAGGGGTGGAAATGCATGGACTGAAAAATTTTCCACCCCTTCTTTTGCCCTCTAAACCATTCTTCATTCACATCTTGCCTTTAGGTGCCTTTACATGCTTTTATGTTCTTTTATATTCTTTAGCATGCATCGTGTTTGGCCCCTGATTTGACAACTGCGCTGCATACGATTGCACCGCAGTCAATTTGGCTGTATAATAAATCAACACCAGCACGGTTCTTGCCTTTACGGTGCTTTTACGTGCATCCAGTTTGGCCCAACGTATGTTCTGAACAATACGACAATGGCAACATGTCCTCGCGTTACACAACATGTGTTCGGAACAATACAACGAGGGTGGCATGTCTGTCGATCTCCTACCATGTAAGATGTGATGCGTCAAAGCACGATGAGTGATGATTGTAACCAAGGAGGTGCAAAAAGACGCAAGCTTAAATAGAAGGAAAAATGTGTCACCCGATTTCTTTTTATGCAATGGACGGGGTGACCACCATTAATTTACACCCCCTAAAATTGGGAAATTTTCCAGTGGAAAGAAGGAAAAAGGAGAAAAAAATATGCAATGGACACAGCCTTAGGTACTATATCTAACGAATTCTGTTCAAACTGGTCACAAGATAGTGGACACATGCTCTACCACAACAAATTTGTTGGATACTTCATAAAAATCCCTCTAGCAGCACCTTCTTAACTAGGCCCAACATGATATCTTTGATGTAAAGATTCGTGACTAAGGAAGCTTCAGTCATGAACTACCAGTATGTCACCGGTACACTCGGAGGATTTTTTGTCAAACCTTGGCGTGATAAACGAAACTGTGGCTAAAGCAATGTTTAAAAATCCGTAACCCACCCATTCTTTCTTGAAACTTACAGTAACCTCCCTGTACACTCTGGCGTTTTGCAAGTGCACCGGAGGTTACCAGTGTTTTTTGCAGTGTTAGTGACCAAAACATGAAGAAAGAGAAGACAGAGTTGGACAGTGGCACAGTCTGCCATCATACATGGAACAATGAAACTTACCCTTGGTGATTCTTGTGAATGACTTGTTCATTTTATGTGGAAGAAGGATTGAAACAGACAATAATACTGTTTTAAATATCATTTTTTGATTACCTACTTGTCACCAAACATTATGTGATGCATGAGTCAGTCTATTTCAAGTTGTCAAGGGAAAAACTCCATCCCTGTTCTTCCATTCACAATATCACATTTGTCATCAATATCATCTGAACGACAAGCAATGGCTAGCGGTCAGCTCCATGTGACATAGACTCCACCTGCAAACTTACACCTAAAATTTGTAAGAAAAATTGTGTTGATGACAAGAGTGATATTATTATTTATAGCAATCTATGGTATCCTTTCTATCCTCTCCAAATCATTACGGAACCTTGCTGCTGTTGTTCACTCAAATGCATTGTTCAAGATAAAGTGGCAAACTGTGTACTTTGTAATACCTGCACCATGCACCCAGCTTTCCATTGCCATCAAGATAAAGCTTAACGCCTTCCTTTTCCACATGTCTGTATTAACCTTGAATGTATTGTATACTGTGACTAGTTATTGTTGTGGCGGTTGATTTCAATAGGTAGTCTTCACTGGAATTCCCCTCTTACTTGTCAAGAGGAGAAGCAACATAGCACGACAATGCCCTTGTTCAGGATTAATGTGATCACCATGTTTCATTTAGAAATTGCTTAGTCTGGTACAAAAAATAGAAGCTTCACACTAAGTATTATGATTTTTCTTTCTTACTGAGTCAGATCACTTGTCTTATTGACTTGGTAAATTTCACACACTAGTGTATTAAAAATCTTTTTTATGAATATCCCAATTTCATTGTATCAAAACTCATGCTCACTACTGTCTTATGGCTTCACCTGCCAAATTTGTCAATCTGTTCTTGTGCAAGACGTAAGTCAGCTTGGACTTTCTTTCTGCGATAGAATTGACATCCACATCCATCACCAGTGCACATAATGTCCGTGTGGAGGGTCCCATGGATTCGCTGAGCATCTGACGATAAAATACAATGAAAAGAGCAACGAATTATGAAATCGGAAGACAAAGAATAAAACAATCAATTAACATACCTGACCAAAGATGCGCATACCGAAGCTCTGCTTCTTTCAACACTGCCAATTTCTCAAGATACAGCTCTGATTCTTTTGGCAAACAATATTTACACAAATTGCCCTCGTTCTCATTCATGCTTGCCTTACAACCCATACATGTGGCCTTCTTGTGCGCAAACATCATCAATGATCCTTTCTTGGCAGTGGGTGTAGGAATGAAAATCTTGCGTGTGTGATCGCCTTGCAGCAAGGACTTTTCGACATTGTCGATGATTGGCTCAAATATTCTCGTAAGTGGTTTGGAGAGCTGGTTGGTCAAGTACCATTTGCAATCGATTGGGATATTGTTTTCGAGGACGTAAATGGGATCTTCTGCCTTTTCGAAGTTTTTGGCGTTCTTGGCAGCTGTGATAATAACGTAAGGTACACGATCTCCTAGTACAATGAAAGTAATAAAAAAGAGCTTAGACACGTGCAAAAAGAGGGAAACTGCTAGGCACAGATGTTGTTTCGATCAACAAACCATTTGTGGCGCAGATCCGGGATCACGCTTCCTCATCCTCGCAGCAAGTTCAACGTGAGCCTGCTTCACTTTGTAATCATCAGCTTTTCCACCAAGACCCAATGCATACCTAATGAGAGAAATAATATAAGTCGGGTAGTGCTGGCACCAGCAATTTGTCAGTTTGTGCGGTAGAACTCACTCTGCTCCCTTATTCAAGCTTTTGGTAATTACCAACCTAGAAATATCCATTTTGTTCTGTAGCAAATCTGCTATCTGGGTCTTGACATAGTCAATAGCACCAGAGACATTCCTCTCGATAATAATTTTATCCAATGATGTCTGGATTACTTCTCTGACTAAGGCACAGTTGTCGCGGCGCACGGTCTCCAATCCTTTGGTGTCCATGTAATCATATTTATCTACCTGTGTCCACATCAGACCAGCATAGCGCTTTTTGTTCATTAGCAGATAAGGAAAGTATACCTAGAAATCGGAGGCAGCGCTCTCTTGAGCAAAAGAAAAATAAGATACTAAAGCAATAGTTTCATGCTGCCCACTCACTTTCTCAAACTCCAACAAAATTGGATCAGGAAGATGTTAGAGCACTTTTCCGCAGCTTCAATGGCCAACGGAAACGTATCTTTTACAGTTTTTGTACCGAATTTCACCATCACAGAATCAGTATCACCGTAAACTACCTGCGCATCATGTTCGTACCCGTGAGCTATAGTAAAATGATCTTCCACAAATGATTTCGTCTTCTCCAATAAGTAGCGCCCATACGACGTGACAGACGAAGCTATCGGAAGACAAGGAAGCTGCCCGACTCCGGCTCCCGTGAATCCGTAGACAGAGTTCGCAGATACTTTCAAGGCAAGCTGACGGCCATTTTGCACGGCCTTTTCAAAGTCATTGGGTGCATTCTTCATGTCTTTCTTTGCTCTTTTACGAGCAGAAAGCAATTCCTGTGAAATGAAGATGTATGATGTAGGTCACAATAAGAATATCTATTGTGGACGCTGGAGGCTTTCAAACAGTCAATCACGAGAAGGCGGGATTCCATTAAACTGACCTCTAGAATGATGGGCAGAATTCCCTTCTTCACTTCCGATTTCACAAAAATATGCCCATTCTCGCTTTTCTTATATTTTGTCGGATCCACTGCCTGTGCCTCTTTGGGACTTAGCATTGTCGAGTAGCATAAATTGTAAGCTTGCATAATTGATGGATAAAGCGACGCAAAATCTAGTGTGGCGATAGGAACTTCATAATAGGATTTGATCGGATCCAATACGGTAGCACCTTCACAGTTTATGTGAAACATGACAAAGTATCATAATGATTTTGTCAGCAACAGTAGCGATGTCACCGGTAAAATGGGCCACAGAACAACAAACATACCTTCGTAACCCTCGTCGGCCCCAGCCCCACTCTTCTTCAACGTAGGGACAAGCAACTTCACATCCCTGCACTTCCGCAAAATCATCGAAAACACTTTAATCTGCTGTCCCCTCGATATTAAAAACGACACAGGCACACCAGTTACACGAGCCATCTCGACATAATTAATCAGCACACTGAGCTTCTCCATAAGACGTTGAGGCAACAATGCATCCTTCAGACAGTACACCGCGAGACGGTGTCGATCGGCATCACTGCCATTTTGCAAATCCGAAATGATGGAATGGTGCACATCTTCCTTTTGTTGCGATAAGAACTCGGCACAGACAGAATTGAGCGAATAGGAACTCAGTTTGTGATTGCGCTGCATGTAGGGAAGCATATCGAAGATGACGCGTCCTTCGATGGTGGTTTCGGTGTTTTCTCTTCGGCCGTAGGCGGAGGATTGGAACATTTGTTGGCGCTTTTTGGTTTGGGCATTTTTGACGCGGCCCCATTGAGTGAAGATGCGGAGGTCTGGGGAATTCTTTTTCCATAAGGCTTCGGCTCGGTCGAGGAGGTAGGGTA
Organism: Cyclotella cryptica; assembly: GCA_013187285.1. Classification (NCBI taxonomy): domain Eukaryota; phylum Bacillariophyta; class Thalassiosirophyceae; order Thalassiosirales; family Thalassiosiraceae; genus Cyclotella; species Cyclotella cryptica. The sequence goes on from JABMIG010000502.1 coordinate 8,069, forward strand.
TGTCAAAGTTCTGCAAAGTCACGATACTCAATTAGTGCATTCAATAAATAGCTCTGCAAATGAAATCAGAGAGACCTCTTTGCCTCCGTCGTTAAACCTGAAAGCTAATAAAGTAGACTCACTTGAACGTTGTACCCGGTAAGAATATCAGCATCACACGCATGCAAAAAAGTTCGCCACTTCAGCAGCATTTCCTCCTCTGTATCACTACAAATAACCTGTGCCCCAACAATGGGGAGACATCCCTTGAGCGTGAAGACATTCTGTGAAAGTGAAACGAGATTTGAGCAATGTGAGAAAGTGCACGAAGGACCTACTCTGCAGGTGATCATTCACACAAATTACCTGAAACACCGCCCCCTCTTGTCCATAAACACTCAACGAATTTGCAATTTGTATGACTGGATCACGTTCCGCCTCCGGGAAATGGCCCTTGCGTCCCTGACACTCGATATCAAAAGACAAAATACGGAGGGGGGCTAGTTTTGACCATTCTCCCTCTGGTTTGCGTGGGACTATTTCGTTGTAGAAAATGTCCGCTTCAATCTGATGAGAGGTGAGGTGGAGGTGTGTAAATAATGATGAGCTTTGACAGTAAGTGGGCGCACAACAGTGCTCGTGATGCAACGTACCTGAGGATGGATTCAATGAATGTTTGTTTTTGGAATCATTCCAGTCACGTCAAAGAGTACGACAATTCAATCAACTTTGACTTCCCACTCAAAACTAAACATAATCGACACATGGAAACTAACCTGACACCAAGTCCCCTTCTTCTCCTCCCCAACCCTCAACCCATAACACCCTTCGGCAACGTCAACCAACTAGCTCCCGTAATCTCATGATCAATCATATACCTCATCACATACGGGACATTACACTCATAGGGCGAAAACACGACCGCATCCCTCACTTCCGACCCCGAACCATCCCGAATTCCCGGCAAACACAACCCTTCCTCCATAATCGACTTGAGTTTGGGCACCATCCCCGGCAAACTGACATACACCATGATAAAACGCGTATGCGACGGATCATACCCCATGATACTCATCTTGTCCGTTTCGTACCGCACGCCAACGCAACATTCCTGATTCTGCTTTTCCTGCGTCTGTCCCATCTTGGCACGGAGTTGTTCATCGATCCGAGAGCGAATCTTGCCCTTGATTTCTTCGGTGTCCACGAGGGAGCATCCGCGGGGCAGGGCGAAGTAGGCGTAGGGGGTGAAGCCGTGGATGAATACGGCGACGGAATTTCCCGTTTCGTTGACTCCGTAGATGCGGATGATGGGTACGGTTCCGGAGGAGGCGCCCAGGACGGGTTTTCCGGAGGGGTTTTGGGAGAGAGGTTGTCCGGAGATGGTGTCGATGTCGAGCCATTGGAGGTTGAGGTCTGTGGAGGTGGTGGTGTGTGCGACGGGCGGGCGGGTGTATTTGGCCGTGTCGATCATGGCGGCGGCTTCGAGGGAGGGAGGGGCGTCGAGGGGTTCGTCCTCGGGGGGCTCGGGGTAGTCATCGTAGAGGAGGTCGTCGTCGTCGGGCGCTTCAAAGTCGGATAGTTCGTCGTCGTAGCCACCGCGGAGGCGTTTTGGTGAGGAGCTACAGGCCGCGGAGGAGGCGGGGGAGAGCGGATGTTTTCGTGTCATTGTCGTGGTGAAACAATTGGATCGGTGTAATTTTAGTGAGCACGAATTGAGCACATCAAAATCTTCATCATTGCTGTGTGTATGATGTTGATTCCGTTTGCGCGCGAGCTCATTAAATAAAAATGGCGCGACAACTTGAGGGCACCTGGAGGGCCATCTATGTCAATGGTATCTTAGTTACCTATCATAACCCTGGGAGGCTGAGGAGATCTATTTAGATTATTGTTCGACAAAATGCAAAATATTCATCACGATTAGAAAGGTTCAGAGGTTTCTCACAACTTGATTCATGAAAAAATCTTCTTCAGTGTGTTTCTGTGTGCGTGACGACCTGCGATGATCCATCTTACCATTGAGAACTCAAAGAGAAGATATCATAGAGGAGCGAACACCTCGATCTCATCCGCTGGATTTCTATCTCGCCGACACCGAAAACGGAACGCCTCAGACGCTCACTTTTCTGCCTATTTTCTCTCCTGTTACACCCTTCGCTCGCAGTTCATCCTACCACTACCAGCGCATACACACACACACCCTGACGATATGTGCATCATTTTCCTCGCCATCGACATTCATCCAAAGTATTCTCTCGTCCTGGCCTCCAATCGAGATGAATTCTTAGATCGTCCCACCAAGGCCATGTCGCTTTGGACCAACGACGGCAACGACGGCCATTTCACCAACGAAAGTAGGGAGGGTCGTCATTGCAGCGAAGTAAACGATAATGATAATGACACGTCGTCGTCATTGAAGGCGCACAAGAAACGTCATTCCAAACGAACATCGCTTGCCGGCAAAGATTTGGTCGGGGGAGGGACTTGGTTGGGCATAGATGTGACAGATAGAGACTTGATTGTGGAAAAGAATGCGGTGCCCGATGATCATCCAACATACGGGTCACATGATTTAGTGGACAACGATGATAATTCCTTGAGATGGATTGCATTGACGAATTTTATTGATGCCAACACGGAAGAAATCCATGGAAAGGCGAGCCGGGGGAGCTTGCTTTCGGAATACTTGGGAATGAACACAACGAATCCTTCCAGAGGTGGAAAAGACGAATCGTCCGCAAAGTCGTTTGCTGTGGAACTCACTCAAAGAGGAGAGGAATACAATGGATTCAGTATGCTGGTGGGCGATAAAACGGGAGTGTATTACTGTACCAATCGAGGAATATATCCATCACCTTCTTCGGCAGATCAAACTCCAATGCATGAATCAAGCCATTCGGGTCCATTACCACGGGGAATTTATGGTCTAAGCAATGGTATTTTGGATTCTCATTGGCCCAAGGTCATGAGAGGCAAAGAGATGCTTACTGATCTATGCAACAAAGATGCATCCACTCCTGTGAAAGACTTTCACGAATCTCTAATGGAGATATTACGTGATGAATGGAGACCACCTGATAAGCACTTGCCTGACAGTCATCGGTCGTTCATATTCGTTCCGCAGTTCGAATTTATGGGTAGGGAATACGGAACGAGATGCTCCACGACTATATTGGTGGAAAGATCGAATGGGAAGGTTAGTGTTTTAGAACGAACTTGGACTACGGAAAATGATCGTTGGTTTGAATTTGGCGCCAGACGAATGGGTAAGAGGAAAGATGATTCGAGGGAAACTAGATAATCGAACGGCCTTTATGTTCTATTTGCTAGAAGCCGTGGTGGAGTGCAAGACAAACTCAGTAGATGGTGCCAAGTTTACCGCGACAGGTCAACATCATGATGCATTTTACGATAGAATCTTCACTGAATCTGCTGAATATGCAAAGAAAAAGGTTGAGGGAAGCGTTCGACGAAAAAGAGCGGATAGAAACACTTGTCGCACAAAGGGTGGTGATCTATATTTGTGTACAGAGAATGCAAAATCAGATGCCTAAACTTACTTAAAGTAAACCAAGCATCAGCTTGAAAGAGTTATGTACTGTGACGCGTTGTGGAGCAAATTTTGAGTAATCATTCCGCTCATTAGTCTTCAAATGATGCATTCATGACGTATCAGATAGCAATGAAACAACACCGTTGCCATGAAGCAGCCCGACAACGACAACTATTCGAACTACCTCATCAAATGCCTCATGACTGGCTGCGTATAGTGTAGAGTCCTGATCTTCTAAAGAAATTGGTTCAACAGTCGAAGCGACCGTATATCCATCGTCGCACAATGTCACACTTTCTTTGTCCAAAACGAATGAATCCCCGCCTTGAAGGATGACACTCAACCGCCTATCTCCCGACACTGGCCTTTTTCCCTCCTTGACCTCTATCACATCTGCCATATTCCCTGTTGTTTCAAATATAATGTCTGCATATCTACCCTCCACACCATCGATGGCGGTTGCACTGTAGAATTTATTTGTACAGCGTACACATCCGAGTTGTAATCGTTGTGATGGAGAAGAATTAAGTTTAAGTTGGTCCATCATTTTTAGCCATCGGGGTTCAAATAGGTTGAGGCGTCGTATCATTCCTTTTTGTATGGGTGTCTTCAGTGTGAATAACGGTGGATCTTTCAACACCAAACGTTTCTCTGAATTATTGATAGACATTTTATCTTCCTGCGACAAAGATGACGACTGTGATGTTGTTTTCTTCTGATCCTGGGCAGTTGTTTTGAACGTCCATCTCTTGCGAATAGATCTATTCTCCTTTAACGACCTCAAGACGTTCGAAGCCCTGACTGTACTTGCTGCCAAAATAAGATCCCTTTCGACTATCACGTTGTTGAATAACAAGCAAGATAACAGAAAAGAAGCTATGATTGCAAACCCCAATTCGATGGAGTTGGATAATGATGCATCAAAAAGTGGTGAGATTGTCGCACTGCCATCGTAAGCAATCGCCGTTTGCTGCTCGTTGAACAAGGAAAATGCCGATGCCATCATGAAAGGAGGAGAGGTAGTCACAACCAACGGAGTAAGCTTTCTCGGATCACGCACAAATGTCTGCACGACGTCAATTCTGCTCTGTAATGGCGCACTGCCTTTTTTTGTGTGCGCACCCTTGGGGAAAAGAGAGCGAAACAACGCCTGAGGCGAGTAAGCATCCAATTCCCATATTCTTCGCATTAACCTTCCTCTCGTTTCTTGTGTGTATTCATCGCCTAAAAAGAGAGGAATATCGAGCTCTTGACACGCATTAATCGCTGCAACAAAGTCGGCTCCATACAGTAACTCTCCTTGCGCATCTGTACTTGTTGAAGCAGTCACTTTTCCTGTTGCATCGATTCCAAACGATTGCTTCGTCAATCGAAGGCACCTTTCAGGATCTAGTTCCAATACCACACCATCCGGTTTTACGGTAGAAATCAAGGATTTTACCTCGGACGCCGAATTGCAGGAGAAGTGAGAGGTTCCAATTATGAATATTTCGGTGGTGGCGTTGGCGATGTAACCGATATGGGGTGATTGGATGATGTGAGAAAGTTCAGACTTGATATGAGTTTGATGGAGCCGCTGTGTAGGAGGAAGTATCATCGCATGATTGGAGACTATTGAAGTGGCGAGGAAAAGAAAAGTCAACCGAATATGATAGTTCTTTGCGCACATTCTTCTCTTTGGTACGGTGCACAAACTTATGAGCGATGAAATCTTAGATTTGTGCCTGAAATGAGCCTTCATCGTCTTCATATTCTAACAATGATGTAATGGCAGATCAAAAGATTTGCGCCGCTGTTGCACCTCTCGGTACCATAACTAAACCTCTGCGCTCGTACCATAGTCGGTGGAGGTCAGTGGTCTGATTCTGTCTAATTCTGGTCTGATTTTCTCTGATTTCTCTGATTTCTCTGATTTCTCTGATTTCTCTGATTTCTCTGATTTCTCTGATTTCTCTGATTTCTCTGATCTGGTCTGATTCATGGCAGTTGTTCGTCTGGAGGTACGTAGGCGATCTGAATTTGGGGGGAATCAGCTTCTTTGTAGGGGGCAACGAGACAGATGTCGTAGAAACATACAACACGAATTACTCGAAGGGGAAACTGCTCAGCCTTTTTCAGCAGATCGATATACGTCATCGGCAATTCGCGCCCCCTTTTATAATCAGAACCTTATGTCAAAAAGATGGAAAGAAAGATACCGTCAAAGATGGACAGGGAAGTAAAAGATACTATATAAAATTGAAAAATACTAAAGGAATCAATACACTCTGTTTGTTCTTCTGCAAAAAATGGCGCCATGAATGCCCACTACAGTCTATTGTTGTCTTACCCAGTGAACCACGGTGACACTCACGCCGCGAGACGCGACGCCTCCATCACAATTTCATTTTGGACCACTTTCCTACGCCGATCAAGCATGAACTCCAATTCGCTGCCCGCCGAAGAGGCATCCAATCAAGCCGCCCAGCCTCTCATCGATGTTCCGCCGCAAGATCAATTCGACGACAGCACCATCACAATCCAAGCAGACGGCAACATTGCCACTCCCCGGGCAGGGACCGACCTTCCATCCTTCGCCGCAATTTCCATGGAATATTCTATCGAAAATGATTATTTCAATGCGCCGTCTCCCAATGCCGTCAATATCAAGGTTGAGACGGATAAGTTTGGCAACGAGACGCCCGCGCCTGCTGCAAGCGATTCACGTATGATTCACGTGTTAGGGTTACCAGACGAGGTTCGTTCGAATTCATCGCCCTCGCAAGCGTGTCATCGTACATCGCCAGCTTTGCCTTCTTTGTGCAAATCCATCGAGCATTCGCCTTTCTCCGCTCGAAAAGAAGAAGTTGTTGCCAAATCCGATAGCATTTCCTTCGAACCCTCCAGTGACGGCAAGAAACCATTCATTTTGAATTCGGCGAATGATAATTTCCTCATTTCAACTCTTATCAACACGCCTACCAATCCCATTGCTGCTGCAAATTCATCTTTCGACTTTGCGTTTGGAAGTGGAGGTGGCCTTCATCATAAAACTAATAATGGAGGAGACTTTCATGATTATTTTTCGAGTTTTGATTTTGAATCTTTGAATGGAATTTTTGGGACTCCGGGCGGGGCAGTAGGAGGAATCGCGAATGATATCACACAGACTCACATTCAGCCTTTGCAGCACCAACAACCACCTCAGCCACCAGTGGAAGCATTGTGAGTATCGTTATAGATGCGTGTGCTCTGAAAACATGACGATGTCGTACTGAATCATAACTCTCTACGATTTCTTGCCTCTACCAACATTAGCCCACTGCCAACCTACCTACAAGCCCATCTCGATGAGACCTACGCCGCCTCGACTCTCATCTTTCCTAAAGTCAAAAAGAACTCAAATGCAGGAGATGGTAATGTCTTTTATCAAGTCACGGCCTATCGACACATGAGCGGAAGCGATCCCACTCTAGGCTTCGCCCACCACGACAAGGAGAACGTCGATCCTTGTGCACCTCTTCTGAAGAAATCACGTCCCAACGCCAAGAAAGCAAAGGCGCTACAGCCAAGGAGTCGTCCTTTACCATTGCGGAAGCGGCCATTGATGGAGGAGGATGACAATGTGACGACTTCTCCATTAGTGGAGAGAAAAACACTGATTCGTCACAACATGCCAGAAGATGGGGCTAAGATTATCTGCAGGTGCAATAAGTCCAAGTGTCTCAAGTGAGATTGGTATTTGTGGATTCATTTTGTGTTGCCTTTCTTGATTATTGATGCTCAATGAATCTTCCGCCACCCTGCCGCTGTTCCTTTCGCTTACCCCATTCGTAGGTTGTATTGTGACTGCTTCAGAAACGGGAAGGTGACAATAAATTAATTGATTGCTCGGGTCCGATCGATTCCATCTTGTGCTATCATCTAACTAATATCGTCTGCGTTATTGTCGTCTCCCTTCTCTATCGAAGGTCTGCACCAAAGAATGCTGTTGCGTTGGGTGCAAAAACACTATCAGTAATAGTGGTCCTCAAGGAATAAGAACCAAAACCATCACCGAAATATTGCATCGGCGTCCAGATGCTTTTGAAAAGCGTGAGAAGAAGGTAGATGAAGGTTGCAGATGCAAGAAGAATAAGTGAGCTTTTATCATGAAAAAATAATAGCACATTATTGAGATATACACTGCTAACAACTTCATTCTCCGGTCGGTTCCGCTCTCCAGGTGTCTCAAAAAGTATTGTGTCTGTTACAACGTTGGAGTCGAATGCGATCCTAGGAAATGCCGATGCATCAACTGCCAAAACCGCCCGGGATGGGAAGAGGACGTCGATGAAGAAGAGGAGGAAATCGGTGGAGAAGAAGAAGTGGACATTCAACCTCCGTCATTTGTGGAAATTCCATCCAAGGCAAGTCGACTTCTTGCTTCTGTCAATGACGCAACTGAATCGCCAGTGTCAGCCTCCTCGTCTGGAGAGTCCAGCAACAATCAAGTGGAACACTTCATTGTGTCGGACAAGCGTCTTCGGCACTCGAAACGTTTCGTGCTTCGTACAAACAAGCCCCAGGATCAAGACTCTCCTAAGAGTTCGGCAGAGCAAAACAACAATAGTCGCGGGTACTTGCTTGGGCTTGGGACTCCTTCCCCTTTCGGCGATATTCACGAAGTTTGATTTGGTATGAGTTGCAACTTGTAGGCGTGCACTTTCTTTTGATACCTGATTGGGAATGGATCCCTCTTAGCTGTCGGGACAATATGGTGCTTTCTTCTGTCATGAAGTGCTACTGTTGGCTGGAATGTTTCGATTGTGCGTCAAAGACGATGCTTTATTGCGGCGTTGTTCCCACTGATCTACTTCTCCTGCGATTGGCCCCATAATCAAGATATTAACGTGACAATCACATCATAACAGTACAATAAAGTTTTCCTGTATTAAATATATTCAACAAGACCATGAATGTACATTCAAAATGATTGTTGACAAAATATTTGAATCTTATATTTTTGCTTAGAAAAGACTCCTCTAGCAAATCTGCTACATCAAATGTTCACAGAAAATCACAACGTGCATATTTAACCAACAGAAGAAGTGTCATTGCCAATAGGTCTTGCCCACAACAAGCTCCCCTTGGCACTATTGCTTTCTAGTTGCTAAGTGATTGGCTTTCTACCAAAAGAAATCGTTCAGTCTGATCCCTTAGTCCTGAATAACTTTGTTTTGATGAAGAGCAATTGCACGAAGCATTGAAAACGGTGAGTTGAATTAGATGCAAGATGCAGTGACAAGAAAATCTTGAATGAAGATTTCTGTTGTTCAATTTTAGGGTTATGATGTATCAAGAAAATAAAACTGTTTGTTTCTACATGATAAATTTTCATCAACCGACAAACCTCCAAGATCCCTTTTATATCACACCTTGTGTTTCTGATAGCTCTCGCACTGAGTTTTGAGTTAATGAGAGTCAATAGAAGAATTCAAATTCATCAAATGCATAACATTTCCATGATGCCATGGTGTGCAGAGGCAAAATATATGACCCCCATGTTAATTGGGCCATGTGTTTAAACATGCTTTCCTAGAGTTATCTTTCAATCACACTATGCCAAAGCTAAACAAATATGCAAAATATGTTCTCGTGCTTAAGCTGATTATTTTAAATAGCCTTGCTGTCAGACTAATGATGTACAACTTTCTTAATTGCAAAGGGGAAATATTTATTTCATGTCCTTAGACATGGTCAGATTTTGAAAGGGAGTAATAAATGTCTACATTCTAAAACTAAATCCTTTTCTGTGCATATATAGTAGATCCATGTCGCAAACTTTTAATGAATTTAACCACTGATTGAATGGAATTTGTTGAGTTTACCTGAACTCAGATAGATTGTGGCAATCATATTGAACCTTAATACTCATGTAAAGTTTGGCTTCATTGGTCATGATTCAAATTCGTTTCTACTCTCGCAGAAGCTTTTTCATTGATTGGGTTTGATGTTGATTTGCATTTCTGAGCACATTGCTCATTCAGCCATATTGGATCTCCTAGTTACCCAATTCCACTTTGTCTTTCATGAAAAACTACCTGGAATTGATGTGTTGTGTTGTGTTGATGCTGATCACTGGTCATTGGTTGCTCATAGGATGATATTGTTAACTTGTTGTCGTGGTGCACACATTTCGTTTGTGTTTAGTAATTTTGTTGGAAACAGTTGCTCATCTGGAGTCTGTCAACTACTAATAAGTTACTGTGTATTATTATTGAAAACTCTTATTGTCACTTTCTCCTTTTCTCTTCTTCCCATGAATCAATAGAGCAGTCAATTAAGAAATTGTGGTCAAAGTCCATGAAAATTTAGTTGCCTTGAATTGCCCCATCATTTTCAATGATTTATTGAGAGACAAGGCACAGTACTTTTGTTCCATGTTTATGAAAAAAATCATCTCAAAAGTCTTGTGTGTTCACATCTATGTCGTCGTTCTTTCAATGAACATTCAGATCTATATCAAGTCTGTTGTCAACACATTTCTGGGGATGAAATTCTTGACAGTTCTCAGCCTCAAAAGAGCTCATTTGAAACATTTCTCTGAAAGAGAAACCTTTTGGTATGATTTCTAACTATGCACTCATGAGTCCTCAACAACCTCACCCCTCACTGTCATTTTGAAATGATGCTTTGTTATCAATGAAGATAAAGTGCTTGCACCCAAACCCAATTGCTTGCAAACATACTCCAGATGACACTGCCCATTGAAAAAAGCTACAAAAATTTCCACCATAAATTCCATTTGAAAAGTCATCAACAAGGTAATCAATATCAGCTAGCACCTGTATCATGTACTGTTTTGAATCGCTTCAATCAAATCAATGAATCCCTGTTCCCACAAGCCTTGTCGAAAACCCTTTTGAGCACTCTACCATCCACAAATCTTTCAATGAGTCTTTATTCGAGCTGCTGAAATTCTACTTACTAATTTTTTCATGGAAGTTGTCGGCTCTCATGGGCCTCAACTTTACTTCACCCTAAATGAATAGTAGTATGTTTCCTTTGTAGTCTAGATCACTTGGTTGGCCGCTTGTGGGTGTATAAATATAAATCTTCTATCATATGACACAGTTTCCTTTGAGAAAATGATGTTGAGAAGAAAATAATGGGTTCGCTCATCATATTAAATAATTGCAATGGGTTGAGTCCTAAGAAACACAACATCTCTAAAAAGATGTGGTTTCTGTCTGGTTCTGTTAATGTCGGTAGCGGTACTGTAGGTACGTCCGTAATATAAGTGCTAAAATTATAGTAGGAAATTAGTAATATGTAGCATACTGTAATAAATAATCCCTTTTCATCAGTATTGTAAGAGCTAGGTAAGAGCTGTTAGAGCGCTGTAAGAGCGTTACGCTAGGTTACGCTGTGTTTACCCTGTCTCCTCTGTCTCCCTGTCTCTCGGCCCAACACTTTGACCTTCTTTGACTATGGTCCCGTTTACAATGCCGGATAGTATTCGCCCTTTCGACAACTAAAAACAGCACTGCCGTCCTTGGTTGCGAAGAAGTCAGTCCCTCCCACCGTGCCTACCCCATCACCAGCCCATCACCTAAAGCATAACATCAAAACTCGAAACAAAAAATATCGGTAAATGACATTTGCTACGTTGGAATCAAGAATATGACGGCGAGAGAAGAAGCAATATGGAAATCCTTCGCAATCTTGCCCAAAGCCGGTGGGATTCTCAGCATCTTCGGAGAAATATTCATAGTAAGAGATATCAGCATGAAAATCAAAGCGAAGGGCGCCCGATCGGTTCCATTGACATCGCTCGTATTGTTGTTGATTAGTATTGGGAATATTCCATATTCGTTCTTCGTCTCGTTCATGTCTACCTGGATGGTGCCACCGCTAAGCGAGGGTGACTATGGCTACGTTCCCCCTCAATTCGCCACAGGCACAGTCAAGAGTTGCACCCTACAGGGTTTAATTAGTACCATTGGAATGCTTGGGTTCGCTTTGCACTATGCACTGCTTTCTATTTTATGTGAGCTTCTTAAGTCCATTTTGCCATAAACATTTGTTTTGCGTGTTTCATATTTCATCCCGAATTATTCTGGAACAACCGGAACGCCTTTTCTTCCGTCGTCGTGTAGATTACCTCCTTGTGGCGCGCGGTTGGACAGAAAACAGAATGAAGAACTCGTGTTTCAGATTATTTTTTGTCTTCTTTCCAGCTGTGATTGCAATCATTTGCGCCATACCACCTGCGTTCTATCACATGTACAACTACGCAGGCGCATATCATTGTGGGGTAGCCTCTTATCCAATGAACTGTTCAACAGATCCCGACATTGAATGCATTCGGGGAAAGGAGGCCAAAGGTTATACGATTGGAACCATGATCTATTTCTGGTGTTGTTTTATAATCATTCTCACATCAATGGTTCGCATTAGTTTTTCTGTGTGGAGACAAGAAAGAAAGGGGGACGTTTATTTGTCAGTGGGAGAGCAAAGAAAGCGAACTTATACCGTCAAAACATTTCAACAAGGGCTTAGATATGTCGGGGTCTACGCGGCTGGATTCATTCCAGCAACTCTTGCCTCAAGATTTTGCAGTTATGAGATACACGACAAATGCATTTTCAATCTCTACGTTGTTGTTGTTTTGCTTCCACTGGTTCCGTTTTTCAATGCATTAAACTATTTCCGACCAAGGTATTTGAAGATAAGAAATTCAAATCCTGAAAAATCACGGATGGACTGCCTTTGTCAAACGCTTGGTATTCAAAACGACTGCTGGCGTTTGAGAAGGAGGAAGGCCGATGATGTACAAGCAGCAAACGCGCAGTCACCTAATGCTAACCCAATTAGGGTAGAAAAGAGTGAGCGTACAGCCGAGGAATGCAATGCTGATCATGACGAAGATAGTATCACTTGAGTGGAGTCCAAAGTCAGTGCAGCTGACATCAAAAGGTTCGAAAGTTGCGCATGTAAAGTAAGGTGCCTTAAGAATGTTTTCAATACAGCTGCAGTGTACGTGAGTAACAATATATGAGCTCGGCCGTCGAGCATGCGTGCTTCACCGGCGACGTTAATGATTATTTCTAGTATCTGCAATCAAAATATTGGTAATTATATGAAGTTTTCTATTTGAACACAACAGCAACAACGTCTCTTTCAAAATGGCTCACAATCAAACTGCTCCGGAGGAAAAACACTCCTCAGACAGACCTCCCTCCGTATCCAATTATACCCACTAGAAACCCGAGCATACACCCCAGGCCAGATATTGTTTGCACAGCCAACCCCCCAACTAACCAAACCCACCAACAAATCACTCGTGTCATCCTCGCCCTCAACGATCAACGGTCCTCCCGAATCACCCTGACATGAATCTCGATTTTTGAAAGAAGCGCACATCATACTCTCCGAAATATATCCATCATAAGTCACATTGATCCCATTCCAATCCCCTTTGACATTGTTACATCTCGAATTTGGTATTATACGTAAAGTGCCTCTCTCAACAGATCACTCCCTTGCCTATATTCACCCACTGCAGTATCTCCCCATCCGAGCACCAGGACCGATTGGTAGGCTGCCGGTTTCGAATTGACACGATTGACCTTGACTATACCGACTTTACTCATGGTGGGCTGACTCAAGAATAGTAACGCAAAATCATTATCGTATTCAACATTCTGCAAATAATTGGGATGGACCATCACCTCCGAGACTTTCAACTCCTCCCCTTCGTTATCAATGGATAGATTCTCCCGTCCGATAACTACGGCGGCAGAAGACCAGTTGGAAATTTGGCTGGTGCAATGGGCGGCCGTTAGGACTACGTCGATGGCGATTAGGACTCCGCCGCAAAGGTGGACTCCGTTGGATTGCAGGGATACAGTGTAAGTGTAACGGTTTGACGGGGCCGTGCGTCCTCCGACGACTCGTGGAGATTTTGAAAGGAGCTCTCGATGGGGGCTGTGAACGTCGCTGTCGACGTGATGGGCGACATTATCTTCTGTATGGACTGCTCGTTGGAAGAGACCTCGAATGGAGTCGCTGCTCGCTCGACACGATGAAGACAGGAGCGCCATGCAAACAGAGCAACGCATTATCAGAGTGCGTGAGCTCTTCATGATGATTATCGCAGATTATTGCGAAGAATGAAAACCTCGAGGCTAATCGCCGGGATAGCGTAATGCGGAGATGCAAAGCAGGGTGAGGGCTGCGTGAGAGGTTGGGGGTTCACTCTCCTTTTTCTGGAGGCCAATGAAGCAAAAACGAGTAGTACAAGGCTGCTGTTGTTACGGGCTCTACTATATAACGGTCGATGTTGATTGCATGTTTGTGAAAATCTACACAAGTCTCTGACTTCTCATTCTCTCCTCATGGAAAGTTTTAGTTTCAATAGGTTTCAATGGGTGATCTTCTTCAAAATGCCTACTTGGTATTGTAGTACCATACGGTATGGGTACCACAATATCCTACATTCCGATCCGACGAATCTCTCTCGTAGAGAAACGGGACTGATTCATACCAGAAGGAGAGTGACGAGATAGTGGGCGACTCAACAATTATTTTCAATAAATCAATTTATCTACGTATTGGGGTGTGTGACCTAGAAAGAGTTTATTGTGCCCGCTTCGTTCAAACTTTGAGCCCACTAAAAATATTCCTTCTGAAATCTGCCAATAGACAGATTTGCACTAATTTTGGCTTCGCATGCCAACGAAATAAACCCAGTTGGATTCTATTGACGGAAATTACACGAGTAACGCAGTGAGTGTCATATTGGCATTTACCATAACTAGACGTAGGTACGGTAGACGAAAAGTATTGTACTCATACCTACAAGACGCCAATCCAATCCCGACTGTATTTTGTTGTTGCCTCATCTTTCTGCGTCTCTCTGTGAATATAAAACGAAAAAGTTATTGCCCGTGGCTGTAGGGTTCGTAGTAGATATTCGCACCCCACTTATGGCAAAAAAATCTTCTGTTCTGTACTTATTCCAGCCACTTTCGTGAGAACTTCCGAAACTGAATCCAATCACAGAAGAGTCCACGAGTTCGAGGTAGACAAGACTCATAACGGTTAATTACCTTCATTTTTCAACTTCTTTTCAATTTAGTCGGCATTACCTACCCATGTTAGGATTCATGTTTCCTTCGTAAAGCCCGCTTAAAAAATGGCGCAACTCTGCCAGAACTCGTCCATAACTTGACCCATCACTCCGCGTCTCCTTCGTCCGAGGCACGGAAGCCTCACGGAAGCCTCAGAAGCTCACCGCTTTGTAACAATATTATGATATTGCAGCGCCGCCGCTCGAAGCTCGAACAACAAGGTGAAATCAGCTACTCAAATCAAAACAAATCAACACCACGCCCACTCCCGAACACTATCAGCAGACGCCAACGAGCACCAGGCTAGTTCAAGCCGCTAGAGCAAGTCGGCACGCAGCAACGCACAACAAGAGAGACAGCCCCAGAACACAGCGCATCGAAGTCGAAGTGTAGTGAACTCAAGAGTGGAGACGAAGGAAGAGCTGCTGCACCCCACTTTATCATTGCTCTGCTGCGTAGGAATCTAGCCAGTGCCATCATGTTGGCACCTCGCCGGATGTTCCTTTGCGAAGTTCAGTTATTCTTACAAAAGAACTTTTCATCCAATTCCGATTGTCCTCCCGAAATGCTATTGATGGGCCGCGTCACTCATATATCATGTCAGCCTACAGAAAATACTACTTCTATTTCAAATACATGCCAGCAGAATCTCAGTGATCAAACTGCGAATAAGAATGCAGTTACAATTTTCGCGATTGAAGACGGTACAGCGTCACTTGATGTAGTTGCCGTCGAAAAACATCCTCCCATTAAACTGGGTCAGTTGGTTGATTGCATTGGAAGAATATATTTCATTGACAATATTGACGAGCTTGGTAGACAACATGAAATTCAAAAGCCGCATTACCTGGAAGCAACATCTCTGTCAATACTGAATAACCCACAAGAGGAAACGCTTCGACAGCTGGAGCTGTCGTCAATGACTGCTACATCAAAATTCGACAATCATTTTTCCCAAAATTATTCAGTCACTACGACTGACGACATACCAAAAAACCGAGTTCTGGTGGCAGGAGACCTACAGATCAAGTTGAACACCTTATACCATACATCTCGCCCATATCCTTCCGTCACTCTCAATACAAATGATGCATATAGATACATTTCATATTCTGCTAACTATGGGGGGATATCGTTGCGTGATTTGGAATCATTGGTTGGGGCGATAATACATAGGGAGAAGATGGCTGTGAGGGAGGCAGTAGAAGATTTACAAAAGTGTGGAATGGTATACATGAAAGATGGAAGGTATTATCCATTGTAAAAATGTAAATACTACAATTTCCTTCTTGAATAATAAGCATGTTAGTGTTGTCTTCATAGTGGCACATGTTTACAGAGTAGTCACTTCTCAAATCTTGAAACAATAACAGTTCAAAATTGTTTGCAAATTTATCCCCAAGATTCCTTTGGCAATTGGTGTAAATTTAATTATTTGTCTGGTCACAATTCATGAAAGATGAGCAGTGAGAACAATTGTAAAGATAACCAATGATGGTAATATGAAATAATCCTCTAGAGAGATAATCTCTATTTTAGGTAGTTTTAGGCAAGGAATCGTCATGTTATATAGAAGGGAGTTGCTTATTTGACAACTTCATCATTTCATGACATGTAACTTGAATAAGTTTTTCATAATTTTTTACTGGGTACAAATACATGATTTCTTGTATTAGTCCTCTGGGTGAAACTTAGTATCTCCTGTCTTTCCACAAAACAGTATCTCTGCTATGAAATTCCAATAATACAATTTGGGCCTACTATTGTTACAGCAACAACACAGAGATAGATTTGACTGTGACAAGCCATTTAATTTTGATGATGAGCCACAATGGTTGGTAGAAGTGTGTTGATTATTTTTATTTGCTATCCCCATCATTTCATGACACTAGTCTTGTATAAATTATTTCATAGTTCCTTATTCGTTACAAATGAATGATTTCCTTTGGTATTACTTTGGATAAAGCTCACTAAATTCTTCCTTTCCACCAAGCCATATCTCTACTGTATAATTTCAAGAATGAAATTCTGCCTATTATTCCTTTAGTAGCAAAACAGAGCCAGATTAGACTAAAATAAGTCATTTCATTCAGCAGTGCGTTTTGTGCCTGTCATATAGTGTTACTTGATATCAGAGGAAAACAAGTACACTGCTGCAAGTCCCTCTCATGTCCATGGGGGGAAAGAAAGGGACAGGACTGAGAGTTGAGGAGCCATTGTTCAAACATAGTGTAATGGAATTGGCTTCAGATAATTTTAGCTAGGTTGTAAATTCCAATTTTGGTTACTGTCTCAAAAACACAGAAACCAGTAACAAACTGGAATTCCTGCAGTAATTAGTGTAGGATTCGGAAATATAACAGTAAATTTTGTCAAAATGAGCCTTATTTTGTGATGTCATGGTGTCACAGTTCTTAAGTATTGAACAAAGTACTGAAGTAAGTCTTTCTCAGTTATCTCGCGATCAAGTAATCATGTTACTGTCAAAATTAGCAAACATTCCGGAGTAACGCAGAATTCCGCCAGAATTCCTCCGGAATTAACAACATAGTATTTTGGAGTAGATTATTTTTTCAACTACATAACAATATTTAACAAATGTTGGAGCTTTTGGTCTCAAATCTTTTCTTTACGCTCGTTCATGCCCTGTGGTAATGAAGTAATATCATAGACCAAAAGACACATGTCTGTTATCATCAGATAAATCTGAAATAGAGAACAAGTTTATCCGTAACAGGAGAGTCCAAAGAAAAAGTTCTACCCAGAGGATTCATAATGTACAAACAGAGGAATTTCAAAGAATGTGTGGACATCTGAATTGTTATCTTGGTGTGAGGTTTGAGTACTGTTTGTTTTAGAGGGTATCTTTTGCTCACCACAACACTTGCAAAACATCAATTATATGGAACCCAGGGGTTTTGTCTAACAAAATCCATTTTCTACTGCCTTTGTCTGATAGAATAGGATGATGTTGTGAAGACCTACACACACGAATATAGCATGTCGGGTATCTTAAATTGCCTCTGACATGAACATTGATCTTCTCTTAGTGTTTGGTGCTAAAACATTTCTATATTGATGCATGTAAAAATTCATTTACATTTACAATGTGATTAGGCTCAGAGGTGTGAGAGTGTTTTGGGTACTATGGATCACAGTTCAGTCAGTCTCCCTCTTTTGCATTATGTTCATGCATAATTTTGTCAGATGAAGTCATGTTTACTTGTTGAATGCATTCCTTCTATTTTCCCTCTCAAAGACTTTTGTCTTAATTCATATGACAAAATCACTTTTTGTTTTGAAATTTGATGGATACCCTTTCGCCAAAATGTAATCAGTTTAGACACTAAACTGACACTTACCTGAAAAATGCTTTGCCTGATAGAACTCGGTCATTTTGTCCGAAGAAGTTCTGGGGTTCCATATGACTGCCCCCTAATACAAAATGATAACCACAAAATCAGAAATATTTGAAAATCAATGTCTGTGCCCACATCGCAACGCTTATAATGAAAAAAGGCATCTTTGTCCAGTATCAAAGATGAGAAACATGTGTTAAGTCATTTCTATAACCCCCATTTTGTTTTAGTTGTATTGGTGACCTTCACTAGCATTTCAAACTCCATCAACAAGTATGGGCTTGCACCATTTTACAATGATAATGTTCAGTGGTATAATTAAATACATGAACAATGCGAGGAAAGGGCATGTTAAAAGGTAAGTTAACATTATCACAGTAAAAATAGAAAAGAATGTACATTGGTAAGAATAACAAGGATAACAATCTATACTTTTTCTAGTAAAAGGGGGGAGGCTAACAACTACTTAAATGGCAAAGAGAGATTTCTTCTAAAAATTTTAATGTCTATGGTTGCCAAGGTGATTTTTTGGAAGCATGGAGTTCTGATTGACTTCCTATGCAAAAGTTGTCACTGTCTGTCTGTAACCTCGCAGCAGTCTGTTCGTTACTTTGGAGACTCTGACCTTTAATACTGCCATAGTGTCAACATGTACATACCCAGACTAGGTCATATCCACAGCTGGCCAACCCTAAATGGATACTGGGATGGGACTGACACGGTGGAGCTATGTGTGGTGATGAATTTCGATACTGAAGTATGCAAAACGAATGGCACAAATAAGCAAGAAGAGAAAGGGATCACCATGACCCATTTAGTGTCCAATGATTGTTATCTTCTTGGCACCTATCTTTCTCATTATCCAGCGAGTACCTTGAGGAGGTGACTCACATTGCCGCTTAATCATTGTGCAATAATGGCATAAAGCATGGCAAAGAGTGTAGTTTTCAGAGTCAAGCAGCCATACTGATTGATAATCCAAGTTTACTTGGTACCCTTGATCCAACAATAGCAGGTAGGGTATTATCATGGCATGACATGCACAAATTTGTTAAGTGTTGCGGTTAGGGAATTGTAACAACATCAAAAATGGAGCAAAACACTAATGATATGGTAACTATTGAATAAGTCTCTAATCCGGTTTTGAAAGGACACAAAGAACCCTTTCTCGTGAGCTGCGACACTTAATACGCATGCGAAAGTTCCAAGTTCCATGAGACATTGTAGAGAAGTCGTAGCATTCTCTGAAAGAAGAACTACGTTGGCACCATCTGTTGGCTTGTTAACAAATCAATGATGCGTTCCGTAATGTATTCAAGGCCTTAAGTAAAAACGAAGAGCGTCATCTCGTGGTCCAGACACCCCTGAATCAGTTCGGGACAATCAATCTTTTCAGGTGGGCATCTCGCTTTTTTCATATATCGTCTCTCTTTGTCGTGAAAGTATCAACGGATTACGCATTGTTTCTATAGACACCAATAGTGGGCAAATCAGCATATTTCTATATATATTGATTCTTTTGCTTACTCACATTGGGGCCACTGTCGTCTTCTGTGTTGGGCCTTTCATTCACCCATCATTTTTTTCTCTCACACAAAATCTACAAAATCTGTACATTAATTTCATCATCGACGACGCGCACGATGCCGGCACCGTCATCCGTCAACCCCCGATAAAAATGTCTATTATATGAGATTTAATATTATGTGAACAGGACCATAAAAAGAAGCGATCGCTATACATTCCGATTTCATCACTGATACTCTTCCATCCGCGGTGACAATACGCATGTAACCTCCCAAAGCCCTCTCTGTAACGGAATCAATCTCGGACGTAAACGACATAATTTTTCTTCATTACTTCCTGTAATGAAATCCTCACCTCTCGTCACACAATCCCAACTCCTGACATTCTACTACACCACCCCGCCAACGCACACAATGAACAACAACCCATACAAACTCACCTTCTCCACCAAAACCAACGAGTCCGTCCGCACCACCGGCCTCGTCTCCCCGCCACAAACTGCTCCACCTCCACCACCGTCACGCCCATCACGCCCATGACACCGCTTACCACTCCGCGCACTCCCGCCCAAATCCTCCTGGGGAGGAACAACGAACAACAACGATACAGCAGTCGACGATCGCACGAGGCCGCATCGTCGGGATTGGTCGTGAACGATCCTCCACCCCACGAAGCTCGAATGATGCAGCAACGGCAGCAGCAACAACAGCTGCTGGCATTCGAAATCTTGACCAACGTCGTCGATTCGTTGGAATCGTCCTTACTGGACATTGCCGAGCGAGAATGCTCCGGAGAGCGAGTTATGGGTCTAGGAATTTTGAGAATGTGTCGCGATTTGGCCGAGAGGGTCGACGATGTGGCGCGAGAGCTTTCGTCGTCGTCGTCGTCGTCGGGTGTCGATCATGGGGCAGGATTGTACGATTTGATCTTGAAGGACGAGAACGATCCCAAACATGTCGTTGGGGACTCCGACAAGAGTTGGGCCGTGGCGCAAGCCATGGATCAGTTGGCCGTGGTTCATGCCATGGAAGCAGGCACTGTCACCGGGGGATCGTCCGAGGCTCTGCCGTCTTTGCTGGCCGATGCGGCCGCGTCGCTTCGTGGTGTTACTCAGGAGGAAGCGCAAGAATTGGCCGAGGTGGCTTTGGAAGTGGCCGTTATGGTGGTTTGGATGTTGAGAGTCGTTCAGCGGAATATGAGTCGGATGTTGAATGCGAGTGGGGAGGTGGGCGTGGCTTCGTCAAGTTCGAGGGGTGGTCTTGGGAGGCAGTCCCATCATGTCAAGAGTGGTGAGGGTGTTTCGTCCACTGGGAGGAATCAGCTTAGAGTCACTTGGTTACATGACCAGGATGTCAACCTCATTAGTGATAATGTAAATAGTAAGGGGTTGGGTCCCTTGGTGGAGAGTTTGGGTGAAGAAGAAAAGAAGGATGAGAATTTTAATAGTAGCAATGGAGCAATAATGCCCAATGCTGTTGGACATGTTGTTGGGACTCCTCCAAAGGTAGGACGGAATCATTTTTCTGAGACTATCACTTTAGCTTTGTCTTTGGCTGCATTCATATTGTTGCTCATTCTATGTCTGCTTTCTGTAAACCTGCATCCTCTCTGTAAACAATTTTGCAGTACTTTCCACCAAGATATACCCCCAAGCTATCACCTATTCCTTCATCACCATCAAAAACTGTCTCTTTTGCAACAAGCGATCATTACCACTATGTCAACAGGAACACCAAGTTCCCATCAAGGCGCCGAGTCCTCTGGCCCCCCATCCTCCCAACCATTCAACAAGCCACTCAATCTTGCGTCCACACTGCCCAAGACCACCCCCTGCCTGCCATCGCCGTCGGACTGATCTGCGGTCCCGCTGCCATCACCACGGCCGCCATCGTCGGCCCTCCCATCTTAATTACAGATTGGGCCATCCAATCCTCCTACAATGCCATGAGTGACACACCCTTTATTGAAAGTGCCGAGAAGGCGGCTGCCAATGCCTTCCGAGTGTCAAGATTGGCCGTGTTATGTAGTAAATTGGCTCTTAAGCAGGGTGTGTCGGTGGGAGAGCGGCAGATCCAACGACGTGGAGGCGTGGCCAAGATTTGTAGTGATGTTGTGGATGGAGCGGTGGATATGGCGATGCATCCTGTTGAGACGGTGGGTATGGCTTGGGAGGGTTTACTTTGGATGGGAGGAGTGGTGAGAGATTTGGTGGGGTTTGTGGGTGACGCCGTTGCTGGGGGTGGTGGCGATCTGAGAATGGATATTCATTGACAAAGAGTGAAGTGGTAAGGATTGGAGGTGATCTCGTAGGGCTGGGTTACAAGATATCCTCTTGTGGATGAGAGTATCAAAACAACAAATAATTATTATTCTTGATATTACTCAGTGTGTGTAGTTCATGGGGTAGATTTTGGACCGGACGTTTTGTCACAACTATCCATGGTCTTACTGTCACATATAAGCAAAAGGAGCAGATCAGATACATGAAGTCCACGCATAATCATTCAATGCAATACATGTCTTCTTGGACGATTCTTTACTTTCAGAAACAAGTTTGTGACAACAACATTAAGTAATTGGAATTCTTTGAGGCAGCAGTACTATTCAATTGACATATACAGGTTAAAACATTTTTTATCTCAAATTAGAACCACCATCTCATTGATTAGCAATGAGCTCTAGTGATTTAATATCCTCTTTTGCATCAACCTCATAAGTTATCAGAAAACAAAATCTAATGTACTCATATGGCCGCAGCGATTATGATCATGACTATGAAGAGGGCTGCACCAAACACGAATTGCATGACAAAGCTCTTAGTATCACTTTGTGCAGCTATGCCATCCATGTGATTCCAATCATCCGAGTTAATCTCATGGTGTTCTATATTCCTCTTTTTGGGCTTCTGCATTTGATGCAACAGTCTTAAGATCATGTCTTCAAAGACAAATTTGACACTGACTATGTGCAGGAATAGGTATGTGAGGAGAACTACAAGAGTGACAGTATGTTCAAGGCTGGCACAGGAGAAAGCTACACTTCAGGGGAATTGCATGAGGTGGATGGGGCTTACAAGGCTTGCTACCATCGGGATGCCTCAACGCTCAGAAAGACTCAATTGCAACTATCTAGTGCTCAACAGCCAGAGCTTCATTGATATGTTCTACAACTGGCAGAACCTACAGACATGTCCACTGTATAGATAAAGGAAGGTTTTCGTCTCCAACGAGTTTGGATGGCTGCTACAGATGTTTAACACAGCAGGGCTTTGCAACCTAATATTCTTCAATATGATAAAGCTAAAGTATCTTTATCCCAACATTTACAAGAGAGCACTGTAAGATGGTGGCGGAGCTTTTTCAAGGGCCACACTCTGAATGGAACTATTGAATTCTAAGGAACTTTATTACTAGCATGTCCCTGTGGAAGGAATACAGAAACAATATGCCTGCAGGCTTTAAAGGCAATTTTTGACAGTGTCATGCTCGACCAAGTCACATAGACAACTAAGGCTCAGGGAATGGCATGTGGCTAGATGATTGAACACTGTCTAACGACAGGAAATTATATTCACAATTCCCACACCATTTTGTGTCCCAGTTGGGGAAACAAGGGGGGGAAGCAGTGATAAATAAATTAGGGCAATTTCATGATATGAAGGTATTCATCCTTATCGACCAAACACAGCGAGAACAGCTGCTCTAGCTTCTTCTGTCTTCCCTAAGCTGAAAAAAGACAGGACTGATAAAGTCTAGGTTGTAAATTCTGATTTTGGTTACTGTCCCAAAAACAGAGTAATCAGTAACCGATCAGAATTATTGCAGTAATTCTGGTCAGTTCCGAAAATATTACGATAAATTTTGTCAAAATGAGCCTTATTCTGTGACATCATGACATCACAGTCCTTAAGTATTGAGCAAAGTACTTAAGTAAGTCTTTCTCAGTAATCTCGCAATCACAGTAATCACGTTACTGTCAAAATTAGCAAATATTCCGGAGTGACACAGAATTCCACCGGAATTCCTTCGGAATTTACACCTAGGTTAAAGTGAGGGTTTGAGTGAACATAAGAACATAAGAGGAGAGAACTGTAGCAGATGCTTCTGCAACTCTGCTGTGCCCATCAAATCCGTTTTCATGTCCTGCACAAACGACATAAATAACGGAAGAGATCCAGCAGTTATGAAACTGCCTGGTGCTTTCCTCCATGCTGACTGCAACAAGCATAACATTGCGTGATTTTGAAGAAGTTTGGCCAAGCTGATGGTGATTAAAGCCCCACAAATCTGCTGGAAGTCTCCAAATTCTCCTCTGTCGTGAAGCATTTAACATGTAAAAACAGAATAGTAGTCACTTTTGTTCAACGTTCTCTCAACAATAATGATTGCTTTAAGGGTAAAAACAAGACTGGATTGGTATGTTAATCTTTGATGAACATGGTGTATATCCCCTTTGTGAGTTTGGGCAAAGGCTAACAGTGAAGACATATGCCTTGTACGGTCTTGAGTTACATTGTAGATGTCAGGCATTGACCATTGCATTTTTACACGCAAAGAGCCATCTGTTCCAGAATGATAACGCTTCCTGCGGATCAAGTGGATCACTGCCATCTCCCTTTACTAACACCTGGCCAGGTACTACTGGAGTATTTAGTATTTTTCCACCAGTCAAATCAAACTCATCCCAAAGCTTTTGAACCAACACAAGCTGTGTAACCTTAATATTTGCCCTGCCAGCACTCTGATGCACAACATCAACCTTTTTCCTCATGTACTCTTTCATCTCACCTTCACGCTTACTTACAAATGCACTTTACAAGTCAGATTTGAGCTGTTTTAAATCCTCAGGATGTACCAAAGCCAATTGCTAGTCATCATAACAGAGGTCTCCATGGCAGACTTCTATTTTTCTCCTCATTTTCCTTTGGCTGCTTGTCCCCCTTATTACAGCAAACAATTATCAACTACACCAACAGCCTAGAGGGTGCACTCAAAGCCGCAAACAACCATGCTGCTTCCATCATAACAGTGCAAGGTGAGTGACTCCAAAAGTTGGACCAACAGCAGAGCATGCTCCTTCCCAGAACACAAAGTTCATGGAGTTGCTCACAATCAAAAAGCACTAGAACAGGCACTACTCCAGTCACAACTCCAGCAGAACTCTCCACCCAACAGCGCACACTGGATAGGAAGCCTTAGGTTGGGCCACAATATTGAAAGTCCTGCAAAAAGGACAGTGTTTCCACGAGGACAATGATTGTTTGCGTTAGAGAAGAACACATCTAAACACTCTGCCTGGTACATAGCCAAAATTTAGGATGCAGCGGGGTTTGATAGTTGTCCATTATTTACAACTTGGTTTAAAGCGTACAAAGGTAAAAGTAGTGCACCACCATTGTTTCCACTTAATACCATCAGCTATTGAACCCCACTTGCACCCAAACAGGTAAACTTCAGTCTTCCTCCAGCGCATTGAAATACCAACAGCATGACTTCACTTGGTAATGCCGTCACACCCAGCATTCATCAAAGCCACCTGCATCATCATCATTCCGAGTCACTATCATGACACAAGCCCCACTCAAAAGCAGGATCTTCAATGGTACCATTGCTCCTGCTGTAAGCAACACAGGCGCCACATCCACAGCTGGAGCCCCCCAGGACCCTATTCACCCTTCTCATGGGACATCCACCAAGGCATTTATGCTTCCCACTAATAGTGCCACACCAGTCTCCACTGTAACTACACTCCTTCTCAGCATACCTCCACCGCCTAACCATGTCAACATTGTTCTTGATCTCACTTAGATGCTCTTTAGTGGCAGTAAGTTTGCTGATGCCAGCCACATGACCATCTACAATAGTAAGGAGGTGAATTTTTACAACTCTAACACAATCCACATCCAGGAAGACTCAGTACTGCACGGCTAAAGATGCCCAAGCACCGGCTCGTTGTGTATAATTGTCCTCAATGAAAATGCAGACAACCTCCTACTTGATGCGCATGGAGGAACCACCTCAAGCAATCCTCAGTACAAAGTAAAACACACCGGTAAAGCCCTTTTTTCATTTTCAGACCATCCATACACCAGACACACTTGTGAATGTATACAAGCTCCCTAGAAAAGCCAAAGCAGTCTGGTATCTACACTGTGCAGATGGTTTCACCACCAAGTCCACCAGGCTGGCAGTCATTTGCAATGGAAACTACAGCACACGACCCCTCATTAACATTAAAACTGTTAATTAACATTTCCTCAAGTCCAAAGAAACACAACATGGGTCACATGCGTGGCCAGCACCAAGGCATGTGATCCACCAAACCAGTGTTCCCACCAACAGCAACAACAACAATCTGTGATCCAGCACCTATCCTGCCCCGGACACAAGACATTCTTATCAAGATGCACAACACCCACGACAACCTTCACTCTGACCAAACAGGAAAATTTCTCCACCTTTCCAGTCAGGGCAACTGCTGTCAGGTGGTCATGCACCATGTAAACAGCAACTCCGTATGGGTTGAGGCAACCAAGAACCGAAGCAAAAGTGAGATGATCCTAGCCAGGACACAAACACTCCTACATATGAAAGCTTGTGGTGTTGTACCCACAAGACAGGTTGTCAACAGCAAAGCCTTGGCTGTCTACAAGCGCAAGCAATACAAA
The DNA here is from genome assembly GCA_013187285.1 of Cyclotella cryptica. Lineage (NCBI taxonomy): Eukaryota > Bacillariophyta > Thalassiosirophyceae > Thalassiosirales > Thalassiosiraceae > Cyclotella > Cyclotella cryptica. The sequence goes on from JABMIG010000502.1 coordinate 34,250, forward strand.
ACTCTGGCACAACCTTCCAACTGGTCCCGCCAGATGACCACCGGCACAACCTGGTGGAGAAAGCCATCCAGACATGGAAAGACCACATCATTGCAGCCCTCAGTGGGACCACTGAGGAATTTCCTTTGCATCTCTAGTGCCAAACACTACTACAAATTGAGCCGTCTACAACAATTGAACTTGCACCCCAAACTCTCGGCATATCCACACTTCTATGAACACCACCACTATAATACCCTGACTTTTGTGTGCATCAGTTTGGAAGCCATGGTACATGACAAACCACATTGGTGCAAAAGTTTTGCCTGGCACTGCAACTAAAGCTTGGGTACTCGGCACCTCTCCCAAACATTACAGATGCTGGACAGACTGGACCACCGAAAAATGCACTACCCAAATTTACACATCCATTTTCTCCAAGCACAAATATAAGCCTGTACAACCTAATTTCCGCGGAACTGATTTTCCCGCCAAACTTTTTGTCAGGATATATCCAATTTTTGGTGACGGAAATGAAACGGATGACCATACCTCAAACTGAAGTGGATCGTATCAGTTGAACGCCAGAAAGCTCAGCTTTTTGGCGATGTAATTTCCGACAATGAGATCCTATTGGCAGAAAAGATATTCCAAATCAAATGGGCCGGATACATTCTATATCCGGGTTTCGTCCCAAATCAGTTCCGCAGAAATTAGGTTGTACAGGCTTATATATAACAATGCCCACTACCACCCCCACAGATGCCATCATTGCCAATGCTGCCAACCTTGAACAAGTACTCCAACATGATATATACCAGCCTGACACTTGGGAGCTGAGATAATACAAGACCTTAAATGTCTCCATAGCAGCGTGCATGGAGCTTCACATGCCCTAATTGACAAGCAGGCACCGTCACTATGCATTATACCACCTAGCACACCCCTATTCCAATGGTATTGCAAGTTAGTACAACACCTCTACCCATGCAACTTGACAACCTGCCCTCATCCCTGACTATGACAGTGACATCAATGTTCATTTGCCTCATACACAGGCTCCATGGGTCACAGTTCCCCCCCTCCCACCTCCAAGGGTAACACCTCCCGCACCGGCACCCACAAGGGGACCCCATGTCGATGCCTGCACTCAAAATGTGTAGCAAATCTAGATCATGTGCACAAGAGGCCATACTGTACCTCCTCTGTCTGCAACACCTACACCTATCTGCTCGTCAAACAATGCAACACCATTTCCCATCCAACTCTCTGGCAGCAGCCTCAACAAAGACATTGGCAAGCTCATGGAATACCCACATCTCCTGACCAACCCAAAATTCTGCTCAACATGGACCAAAGCACATGGCAAAGAACTGGGGCGACTCATGCAAGGCCTGGCATCATTGCCGGCACCAACACCTTGGTGTTCATTAACAAATACCACATCCCTTCAGAGCCATGACGTGACATGACCCCTACCAGATTTTCCTCAACATTGGTGGCAATTGCATCAACTTTCCTGGTGACTGTGACACACCTACAGCAGACGTGCTTACCTCCAAACTCCTCCTCTACAGTGTTGTCTCCACACCCGGTGCATGTTTCATGACAATTGACATCAAAGACTTCTATCTCAATGCACCCATGGAGCAACCAGAGTTCATGTGCCTGAAACTAAGTGACATGCCAGACAACATCACCGAGCACTACAAACTACAGTCCAGAGCCACACCAGACAGCTATGTGTATGTCCTTGTCTGGAAAGATATGTATGGGCTGCCACAAGCAGATATCATTGTGCAACAACCGCTCGAAACACGGCTGGTTGCTGAAAGATACCATCAAAGTAACGCTACCCCTTGCTATTCGAAGCATGACTAGTGACCAATCTCCTTTGCCCTCTGTGTCAATGCCATTAGGGTCAAATACGTTGGGAAGGAACATGCAGATCACCTACTTAAAACATTGAACACCCACTATCAAACATCACAAGAATGATGGCATTAAGTACCTTGGCCTCACTATTGCTTGGGACTTTGCCCAGTGAGAGGTGCAAATCTCCATGCAGGGCTACTGCACCAAGGCAAAACAACTATTTCACCACACTCCAGAGAAGCCGTCCCACAACTGTAACTTTGAGAAGAGATGGGACACCCTCAACCACTCCCTCCTATCAAAATTTATAATTCAACTGCACTTGGGGTTGTCACCAACTCTATTCAACCCGAACACACTAAAGCCATGGACATGAGATTCCATGGGCTCCATTGCAAAGCCAACCAAAATTCCACACCTACTGGAAAACAGAGTCAACCAGCTTGGGTGATTATGTCACCAAGCATCATCCTGCCATCCATCTCCAGACAGAGCAACTATTTTATCTCACCACATCACACCACCATGGTATGCCAAGTTTGCTGACCAGTCCCACTCACATTTCCCACTGCAAGGGTGTGCTACACATGCCAGCCTAGTGTAAAGTAAACAATGGCATATCTCAAGTGGAACAGGTCATGAGGCCCTACAACAATAGGTCATGAGGCCTTGTAAATATGACCACCAATATTATGCTACATTCTAAATAATCTGATGACCGAATAAGCCCATAAATATAAAGTCACCCAATTATCATCATCCATGTATTTTGCTCTGCTCAGCACTTCCAATTGCAGCCTGTACAAGAGCGAGCTCCATATTTTCAGCATTGACTTTATTGTTGTCCAATGCTGCTGTTGCTTGGAGATATCAAATTTCAGTAGCCAAGGCAGTCATATCTATCTTTTCAGTTAGTCTTGCTGGTGGTTTTGTAGATCAAGTTACTGATGCAAATTGAGTCACAGCCCCCCCCTGCATCAGGCTCCATAATTTAGTTGTAGCAAAAGGTTCAGCCCACTGAACTTGAATTGATGGTTGCAAATCATTATTTTGCCTTTCCGCGTCTACAATTTCTGAGCCATGATTTAATCCAATGACATCCTCAACATGTTTTGCCTCTGTATCAAGTGGGGTGGACTCAACATCAAATTCAACATCAGTGCAAGCTGCACACAAATCTGAATCACGGACAAATTGACATGCAAAGATGGCCTCACAAGCTGCGTGTAACAAGAATCAAAAATTTATCACCCCACCACTTTCAATTGTGAGTATGATATGGGCTGCATTCCCAGAAGTAATGCCCCAGTCACTGCAAAGTAGCGGTGACAAGCTGATCAAATTGAAATTCATCTTTCATTGTAATTCATGTTGGTTAATGTTGCCTTCCCACCCAATGTGCCATCTCATGACACAAATTGACCAGACACATCAATGGTGCTAGTTGCAATCACAGCCTCACAGATGTGACCATGGCTTGCACTACCAAACTGTCTTTCTTTCACAGTACCCATTTTGTTCTTTGTAGAATGATGTGATGCACCAGAGTCACCAATCTATAAGCCAGTTTCATAAAGCATTTCAAAGCACATTAGTATGTCTAGCTTTGCCACTGACTCTTCAGTTTCTCCATTGCTCGCCATGCTTCCAAAGTTATATGCTTGCCCATATTGTGGATAAAAAGGCAATCACAATGACAATCATTCTCTTTAGAGGTTCATCTGTAGTTGCTAGCACAATCTCCACACTGCATTTAGCTACTTCCCCTTTCTTGGTCAGGTCCTTGTCCCATTTGGGTGCCTAGTCAGGGAACTTTTTCAAACAATCAGCATCATTGTGTTCATCTTTTCAACGTGAGCCACATTTTTCCCAGATCCAGATTCAGATCCACCTCTCTTGGCTTTGTGTAAGGGACAATCCTTTTGTTTGTGTCCTGCCTGTTCATGCTGTACCCACAAACACCATTAAAATTACCCTTTGCATTTACTACACTGGTCAAGTGTACCTCCATCTCCCTTCTCTCATCAGCATGAGGTGCATCACTGTTAAACTTTGCAAGTCATTGTACTTTTCCGATTGTTTTACAGATAGCTTCAAAGTCTTGAGTCATGCCAGCCAAATGTTGCAAGATCTTACATACAGTGGATTCTTGCATTTCTTGACCATGACCTTGATCAATTCAGTATCTGACTTGGTCACCTCAAATCAGACCGTCGCCCCAATAATATCATTGTAGTAGTCAATTGCATTGTTGAACTTGACCTTCTCAAGCTCTCAATCCAGCTCAACCTCAGCACTCACATCTCTTGGCTTTCTGTTTCAGAATTTCAATGACACAGCAAGTCTTCTCCTGCAGAAAATCAATGCTAACAGTGTTTTCGGATCACAGCAAGACCATGATTATAAGTCCTACCCAATTTCATGATAACCAGAATGCACTTGTTTATGAAGTACAAATTTCTTGGTTCAATGATGACTGACACATGTGACTAAGCTGGCAAACAACATTGACTAATGGCAGAAGAAGTTTGAGTTGTTGCTATAGAGCAATTGGTAATTCTGACGATGATATTCAATTTTTCAGCCTTACTGTTGGCATCACCTTTGCAATGTTTTGTTTGGAGCAGTTACAAAGCAATTGTCAATAATGTTACAAGAAGTGTTGGCTGATCAACTTTCTGATATTCTGGTATCTCTTTGCATTCACACTGACATCATCACAATATTACGGACAATTGAGAAGGAATGTTTTAAGACATGCAACTATGAAAAGGGCACGGAGATCATTTGTACCATTATATAAGACATATCATCCTAATGAATACTCTTCACATTTGCATCAAATCAAGACATAGGGTTGGAGGCATGTCCTGTTGTGTGCATGAATCTATGATATATTCTCCCATTCTTCTATGATACACTCTCCATTTCAAATGAGAGCAATTTGCAGAAGTCGTTGTTCACCACCTTACATTCAGCTGAAATCTTTGCACTACTCCAAGTCCTAAGCATTCTTTTATATTTTTGTTTTTATTTGAGCGGCAATGTTGAGGACATGGCCAAGTGGGACTTTGGCATGTTGGATATGGGTGCTGTAGCTGATGCACTCAAGGGTGCTATGGAGGAGATTGCTGGGGGTGGCAAGCTTATGCTTGATGAAGACTTTGTCATGAGAAGCTTTACTAAATTTCAGGAGAAGATTTATCCCTTTGATGAGTATCTCACATACATTTTTGAAGAAAAATTAAGCAGTCTCATCCACCGATCAATTAATGTTGACAAAAAGTTCCTTTTGATTTATTGTGAGTATGAGTTGTTTTATCCAACATGCATGGAAAACCATCACACCCATTTCAGTGGCATTGAAGGTAGGGAGAAGAGATAGCAAGTAACATTCTAGAAGAGCTCTGTGATCACAGGAAAGCAACAACTGAATATTTTTCAGGGGAAAATATAGTAAAGCTCTTATTTCTGAGGAAGAGCACCAAACATGTATGAGCATAATGGCACACAATATATATCAGAAAGTGGACATGTGACATCAACAAGTGCATTAGGTGATGGTGGGATGATCATGCTGTACCATGCTGCTGCACAAGGAACGACAAGCTATAGAAAATGCTGATTTTGTGCAAGGTCATGATAAGTTAATTGGTGCTGCATAGATGCAAGTGTAAAGACTCTTGGAACATTTGAATCTCTCATTGCTGTTGCCTAAGAAAATCCAAAGAGAACAAGGAAATCCAATGATGAAAGACAGAAGGAGATCATAATGGAGAGAAAACTTTGTCAAGCACAAGAGGAGTTCATTGTAGCAATATGCTTTTATGAGCAATATCTTTCTCTTTGTTGTTGGGTGACAAAAGAGAAAACAATTCAAGAATATGGGAACATTAGAAGTGAAGCACAAAAGCTGAAAGCAGTCAAAGAACATATTACGATTTGATATCTTGGGCTTGGATGGGGAAAAGCTCATCATCCATGGTCCCAATCAGGGAGAATTTATACTCAAAATGAACTCTGTCATAATCTCGTCACTGTTGTGATACCACGGTTAAGTTTTGACCTAAGCCGGAAGTAATCGAAAAGACTTTTGTGCAGCCCCCCATTTTCTTACATAGCACACAGTGCTTTTCGGTCCAGCCCACCTTCTTGGGCTTCTTGGGGATGCGGGAGTCCATCGACTCCATCTCCCGCTTCATATCAGCCCCTTTTGCCTTGGTCGTATTGGCGGGCTTGTTATCGAGTTCCGCATTGTTCTCGATATTCTCTAGGACCAATAGTAGGGCCCTAGTACTGACCGGAGTGGTATTCTCCGTGAGGTCATTCTGGGTTTGCCACTTGGCTGGACACATGCGCAATAGATGAGTCGCAAGGTCAGCGTCATCAAGAGGCAATACCTTCTTGGTAGCCTGATTAGCCTTCGGGCTGTAGTACAGGCAGGGCAATGTCTCGAGGTAGCTGTTGAGCTGTTCTACTCGGACAAAAAACTGACGGATCGAAACCCGGTTGGGCTTTTTTCAGTGTATTCGTGATATAATACTTGAGGGCCTTGCCCGCGTCATGACGGAACACCTGCAGTAGGTGAAACGTGACGCACTCGTGAAACGAGTTCCAAGTCTTTGTGGGAGTCTCCATGTGCGGTACTCCCTTGATGTCTTCCCAAGGAGCTTTAGTCACTTGGGCCTTGATAATCTTCTCCCAAGGCTGAGGAGCCTCGTCAGAGAGGAGGTTTCCATAAAGCTCGAAGGGCTTTGCTCCAGCCGTTGCGACGGCAAGCTTCGCATCTTCTAGAGCTTTCAAGACCTTGTCATACGCGGCCTTGGCTTCTACTAGGGCAGGTGAAGCAGCCTCGGCGGTCGTACCGGGCGCATCTTGTTTATTGCCCTTCTTCTTTTTTTCAGCATTACGTACCGTCACGTACTCCTGCTTGGCTAGTTCAGACTCAATCTTGGCTGTTTCAACAGCCTTCTTGGCTGCCGTGAAGTCCGTGTCAAGCCCCATCTGCTTGCACGTGTGAATCACGGAGCGTACATGCAGTAGAAACTGCTCGGGAGTCCCGGACGCCCATACTGCCACCTTTAACGCGTTTCTTGTATTGGGGAGAGTCTTGAAATAGGTGGTCTTTTTGTCCTTCGCGAGGGCATCCTGCACGGGATCCTGCTCAGGAATGTAACGTATGGGGGAGTTCTTCCCTCCAACGCCACGTTCGCACTCTACCCACTTAAGCCCTTCGGGAATCGCTTTCACGGAGGACATGGCTCGTAGTTTCTCACCTAGGCTAGTGCCTAAGAAGAGCTTCTTGTAGGAACTCCTTGGTGGACTAAGAAAAAAATCGCTCGCACAGTGATGTGCGATGAACGTAGTACTCTGCGTGGTAGCCCTTGCTTTTGTTCGACCGCCTGTGGGTCGTTGGGATGAGCCTTCGTGTGGTTGAGATGCGAGCAACTTACCGAGTTCGGTTATCGTACGATAGTGACCTAAGCCGGAAGTAATCGAAAAGTAATTGTACATAAGGAAGTAAACAAAGGATGTTCCAGTTGTTTGGAGTTTTAATTTATGAGCTAAAAAACTGATTGAAAATGAGGACTGCCTCGTGGTAGTCCTCTCTAGTTTACCATGCATTTTGCATGTAATTTGAGGATGTTAGATTTCTATGAACCCTATTGGATTCATGCATGCCAAACTGGGTGTACATGCACCTGGTTTGGGCTGTACATGCATTCTTGCATGCCAACCTTCATCCATCTGAGCCTGATTAGGCTGTAGATGTAATCCTGCCAATGGGTCCCCCAGGACCCAATGGTCTTGTTAATGAGTCCTGCTTCTATTTGGTGGGATCCCACCCTTAGTTAGTAGAATTCTTATTTAACTGTGTACCCATGGGTCCTGATTTTGGGCCCAGGATGAGTCAGGAGTACCAGTAGGTATCCTTGGCTCATGTCAAGTTTACGAGAACCACCAGACTTACCAGTAAACTGTACAAAAGCTTATCAAATGATACGACAATGGGCGAAGCGATTAAGCAGATAAGCTGGTTTATGTTGAAAACAAGCTTATAAAGAAAAGGATGATAGGGACAAACAGAAGATGCAAAAGGTGGTCAAGAATGCAAGAACTCAATTCACATGAAGTTACTCAGATTTGGTTAGATTCAGCATTGAGATGTTGTTTGAATATCCTGATGATGAGGCAGGGCGACTAATAAATTGGTATCACTGAGAGTGATAGGCATTGTAAATGAAAAATAAAACAGTCATGATCAAGGGAGATCAATTATGTTTGAGAGAGGATGATGCAACTGGAACAGTTATGCAGCTCAATCCAACAAAAGGAATCAAGGTATGGTAAAACATGGTGTGTAGCATCAATGTTTGCTTGGTACAATCCAAAGGATTATATTTTATACAACAGTTTGATGCAGGTAGACCATCAAATCCCTCTTTTACTTCACTAGAAATGCATTTTTATTCAGTCACTAGTCAAGCCACTAGTCATAGATGATAAATTAATACAATATCTTGAAAATTAGGGCTTTCCTGTAGGAATTTTGGGTTGAAACTTTTTATTAGAGATGAAAAAGCACATACCTAGAGGTTAGTGATACAAAATATAAAAATAAGACTCACAATTTGTTTCTTCAAAAAATCTCATTTTCTGCCTAGATAAGGTGTGTAATAGTACATTGCTTTGTAAGTTTCTTGAAAAGTGATCATTTTTCTTGTCAAATCATTCTGACTTGGGGGGTTTAGACCACCATTAAAAATGCAGGATATGTGACTACCAGATAGGTATTATCAAGGTAGTCAAAACCCTGTGCTTGGCTGACATCACAATTATATTCCCCTTACTCTCCAAATTGGCACAAACCCTTGGAAGCCAGAACTTGCCACTTCCCGGCCATCTCCCAAAGTAGCCTCAATGTTAACTTGATCCACAGATGTTGTGGCCTCGTGGGCACTTTGATGAAGATTCAATACATTGTATTGAAGCTGTGTCATCATCGCACACAAAAGTTAATCTAGTTTCATTTAGCTACAGCAGAACTTCCATGTTTAGTGATGTTTAAATTTTCAGAGATGGAACTTTCATTCACATTCATGAAGTGGTACCTGAATCACATTGTTTCTTGACACAAGTATTTGAGCAATGCCAAGGTGTCAGTGCCCTGGCTGACAGAACGTACCTCGATGGAAGAAAAGGCCTATCAAATGTAGAATTTGATAATCTAATTGATAGTTGACTGACTGAAAAGTGAAATTATAATTAGAGAATTCTACCGTAAAACTGACGCAACAATCAACGAAAGCATGTAGGCCTCCACGAAAGAGTCTCGAAGAGTAGCAAGACAAAGACAGGAATGGAAGAATTTGGACATCAGAACACATCAGAGCAAATTCGGAATTCCGATGGAATGAAAGGCTTGTCGTGGAGACCAGAGGATGGACAGAAAACAGAAATGAAGTGACAAGAGCAATGCAAGAAACCAGAAAGTCAAAAATGTACCCTTTGGGAACAGCTTTCTCGATACTACCCCTCAACATAAGGCACCATCTGGTGATCTAGTATTGCTGGATAAGCAAATGTAATTATGGTTTTTCCTCAACATCTATTGATGCTCAGTCATCGTGAAGTAAGTAAGTACAGTCATTGTTTTCATGCGATGGCATCTCTTCACTAAACTGCTAAACCAACTAGTAGTTAAGAGTTAGGAAACATCACATATCAACAATTAAAACCTGAATTTAGTACAAGCGAAAGCTGCCTCCATTGACATCATATGAATGAGCAAAGTGAGTTTGCTCTGAGTGTGCACAACCTCGCAAAACAGCCACAAGATCACCAATATTGCTAGTGAACGATCCAACAAAATACGTCGCCTCTTGCAGGATGGATAATTCTGTCATCAGATTTATGGTATTCACAAAATTTTCTCGATTGTTTCTATTCAGTACGCCTGTTTGGATGGAATGGACGTTGCACGAAATGCTAGCCCGTATCAATGCAGTTTTAACTTCTTCTACAGCTGAAAAATCGTCTGTTGCAATATAACAATGATGGACTTCTGGTATCTGATCCATGTTCACAAACACTTTAAGGAATGTGTCTACATACTCTGAAGCAGCCGTGGGTTCCGCCTCTTTCTTCTTATCAGTTCTGCGGACATGAAAAGCGACAGAAGTCAAGTTTGAACCCCCAAAATCAAAGTCAATCCCGTGATCCCTTCGAACTTTTTTTATTTCGCCTTTGGCTTCATTGTTAAACATTAGATGAGGACACGAGTAGTGTACCATCTTCTTGAAAAGCACCTCGGACTGTCTATCGTATATTTTTTGAATTTCCATGCGATAAGTATTAGGCACTGTCAGCCACACAGTACTATTTTCGTTGTTTCCTCTGTACCGCTCAACTAGTGCAGGCAACTCCTGTTGATCCAACACAGGAAAACCTGGAGAAAAGAAGCCGGGCAAAAGCCCTAGAGTTGCATTACGACGGTATCCATAATTTCCCAGAAAAGCAATGGGAAATCTGCTGTAAGTTTCGTTGAGATACATGACTTGGCTAAAGAGGTTCATGAGGTTAGAACCGAGCCCTGCCCAGGGGATGAATTTGAAGACAAAGAATCGCAATCCCGAATTCAGCATTTTCTCGGTCAGCAATACGGGTTCCCAATGTTTATCAGCATGGGATGCAGTGAGCTTGTGTTTAGAATATTGAAGAATGTTTCCGTTGTTTTGGATGGACGAGCCTGCCCTCGGCTCTTCAAATTGCTTATGGACTTGTTGTGTGGTATTTTCCAGATCAGGTTTCAGATCAACCCTAAAATTCATGGGGTGATTCAGGCCCTTCCCAGTAATCTGGCTTGAAACATTTTGCACGCTGTGAAATAATTTTGAAGATGGCTTGCCATTTGAAGAAGTATTGTTTGCATGTATTACTTCGATCCTTTCAATTGAAACTTCTGCAGTTTCTGGGTCACTATGGGGGTGGCCTTCAAAAGCAATGCTTATACCCTCCTTGTTTTGGATTGTCTTGTTTTGCACAGCCAATTGTTTGTCATTAGATATATTAGGTGAAAAGATTCGCACTTCAAAGACATGAATGGGTTGTCCAGTGGTAGAATGCAATTTGAGTTTTTTAGCTACAGGGAGGCAGTTGGGTGTCCCTTGATGAGACTAGGGATATTCAATCTTAATAAACACAACTGGTACACATGCAAAATCGTACACAAATAAAAATACCGATCACGTACCTTAGTTGGGGTTGCGCAGTTAGCATCAGCATCAAACTCAACAGTCACTTCTTTTAAATGACAAGCATTCCCAATCGATTCAGTAGCAACCAAAGATTCACGATTATCAATCAAAGAAAGCTTAATGCCAGACAATCGACACAGACATCCAGGGAGGTCACTTGGGCTCATACACCACCGGTTATCAATTGCTACATAACTGATAGGATACATATCTCCCAGATTAATCTCCAGCCATGCATTGTCATCGTTGGTATGTGAAAAGGTGCGGGCGTTGCCATCGATCGCCCTAAATGCCCCGAAGTCCCTTAGCGTGGAGGACTGAGTCGCGGTCTTCCCAGTGGCAACATTTTTCACCGGGGTTCGGAATGTTTCGAGTTCGGTGTCACTTGCTGGGAGAAAAGACTGAAAGTCCAACAACAAATGATGATGTCCGACCAGATACGAGTAGGTTATTAGTATCAGAGGCGCAGTGATCAAACCGCGTTTGAGCTGAATTCGGAACACCATGGCAGGGAGAGGCCTGCAGGGAGGTGCAGGGAGGAATGTCAGACTGCAGCCCTGGGCTTCGTTTATTTTTTAGTTGATAAGGTACATACAGCTTGGAGATGGCTGGTCCTGCACAGCGTAGAAATCACTACTAAATCTACGTCACCCTATTATTCGCATAATTTGGCTTATCAAGATTTTTTAAAATCTTAGTTGTGTTGGAAACTGAGCCGTTTTCTCCTTCTCCTTCTTCTCCTTCTTCTCCTTCTTCTCCTTCTTCTCCTTCTTCTCCTTCTTCTCCTTCTTCTCCTTCTTCCTCCTTCTTCTCCTTCTTCTCCTTCTTCTCCTTCTTTCTCCTTCTTCTCCTTCTTCTCCTTCTTCTCCTTCTTCTCCTTCTTCTCCTTCTTCTTCTCCTTCTTCAGTGAGACAGTTTTTTGCTTTTGCCAAAACAGGTACTTACCATGAAGTTGATGTCAACTTACCTGTAAATAATTCATTTTTCGCTTGGACTTACATGGGTAGTCTTAGTGTTTTAATATATGCCTACCTTTAAAAATATATCTTTGTGTGTAACGCCTGACATTATTTTCAACAATGTTTCTGTAAACTTTAAGGGAACATTAGTCACAAATCATTTTAAGACGTAGAGACGAAAAATTTTAAACAAGGGTTCTTTAAAACTTGAAGGGAATGTTATCGTGTCACAAAAGAGTGTGTAACAAGAAAATGATTTCACAAACTAAAGGGCGCTGGATGGGCGCGCTGAAGCGCCGCGAGGCGCCCCGCCCATTTTGGCATACACTCGCACTACAAGCCACTTTATTTTAATGTACGTCTTCCTCTGTCACTACAAATCGCAATCTGTTTCGCTGCAAAAAATCTTGCACCGGCTGCTGGTAATATAATGTACCACCTACTGGGGTAACTTTGATACAATCAAGATTTTTTCAAAATCTTAGTTGTATTGGAAACTGAGCCAATTTTCTCCTTCTTCTCCTTCTCCTTCTTCAGTGAGACAGTCTTTTCACTTTTTGCCAAAACAGGTACTTACAGAATAAGCTAAATAAAAGTTACCTGTAAAAAAATAATTTTGATGTATGTTTACCTTAAAAATTATATCTTACTTTAAAATGGGTGCGAGGCGCCGCGCCATTTGCAACTGCGATTTAATAAGCGTAGACAAGCCACTTTATTTCTAAGTATGTCCTTCTCTGTCTCTACAAATTGTATTCTGTCTAGCTAGCTACAAAAAATCTTGCAGCGGCTGCTGGTAATGTAAAACAGCTTATTTATCAAGATTTTTTTTAAAATCTTAGTTGTGTTGGAAACTGAGCCGTTTTCTCCTTCTTCTTCTCCTTCTCCTTCTTCTCCTTCTTCTCCTTCTTCTTCAGTGAGACAGTTTTTTTGCTTTTTGCCAAAACAGGTACTTACCATGAAGTTGATGTGAACTTACCTGTAAATAATTCATTTTTCTCTTGGACTTACATGGGTAGTCTTGGTGTTTTAATATATGCCTACCTTTAAAAATATATCTTTGTGTGTAACGTCTGACAATATTTTCAACAATGTTTCTGTAAACTTTAAGGGAACATTAGTCACAAATCATTTTAAGACGTAGAGACGAAAAATTTTAAACAAGGGTTCTTTAAAACTTGAAGGGAATGTTATCGTGTCACAAAAGAGTGTGTAACAAGAAAATGATTTCACAAACTAAAAGGGCGAGGGAGCGCGCTGGCGCTGCTGAGGCGCTCCCGCCCATTTTGGCATACACTCGTACTACAAGCCACTTTATTTTAATGTACATCTTCCTCTGTCTCTACAAATCGCAATCTGTTTCGCTGCAAAAAATCTTGCACCGGCTGCTGGTAATTTTTATGTCACATGAATAAAAACTCTAAAAAAACCGCCCTCACCCGCTTGTCACGATCGCTCCCCACACAACCGTCCCCCCCCTCACTCCAATCGGACAGTTACGTTCTCCAATTTTAGAGTGCAGGACTGTGACCTAAAGGGTTGTATCGCATCTACAGGTGTTGTAGATGCGATGAAGCCCTTAAGGTTACACTCCTGCACTCTAAAATTGGAGTCCACTGCTTTTACATGTTGGGCGGCGAATCCCATGGTTGCCATATACAGATATTCAGGAGACGGCACCTGGATTTACCACGAGGCAAAAAAGGGTACTCTGATCTGTGTCTCGGACGGATCATTCATCAAGGAACTCCATCCAAATGTTTGCTCAGCTGCTATTATAATGGAATGCTCAGACTCTCACGAGCGCCTCACTCTCTCCGTAATTGATATTTCCCCATCAGCCAATGCCTTTCAAGGCGAACTCCTTGGGCTCCACGCCATCCACCTGATTTTACGTAGCATTTAGGCCACGTCGTGTGATTTAACTGGATCAGCGCAAATACAATCCGACTGCACCGGCGCCCTGCGAACGGTCACATCCCTCCCCCGACTAGCGGAACAAGATCAATGGATGCTAGAGATAGATATCGATAAACTGGATACGTCTTCAGGGGAGCAAGAGGGCTATTGGCTCCTCGCCATTCAAACGGCACAGACTCATTATGCCTTAGCCCAAGGAGACCCACAATCATCATAAAGTTGCAACTTTATTTGCCCAGGTAACAAACTCCCTGGAAGGAGAGTACACTCTCATGCGGTCGAGACTGCAATGCTTATAATCTTCAAGTTGTAGGCATCTAAAGACTCCGGCACTGTTTAACATGTCTAGGTAGCGATAACGAAGTACCTAATTTCCTAAGTTGTTGTTGTTGCCATATAATTTTTTATGGTCAGTAGCTTCAAAAATAAAGGTAGTCACTATGTATCATAGGAGGCAGGAAAAAGCATCTCCAAGCTGTAGTTTCCATAACAGAGAGTGTGACATCCCTTCCATTATATTATTTTTCTTCGTGTTTGTAGATAGGAAATATTATAGATGGCGACATACGTAACATGATGCTATTCTGTCAAGCTAGTAGGTACCGTAGTGTATGTGCGCAACCAATCGTACCTACTTTTTTACCGTACCGTATATATGTTGGGCCCCAAAAAGGCATCGGCCCCATGCTGGAACTGGGACACTGACAGCCACGTTGTGGCACCGTGCCACAACGGGCGCCCCGTGCTGGAACTGGGACCAAAAATGTGATTTCGACATGTCCCGTGCTGGAACTGGGCGCCCCGTGCTGGAACTGGGTGCCGTGCCGGAACTGGACTTTCGTCTCGAAACCCCAAATTGGCACTTGCCCCATTGTGGCACCAGAGCCACCATGGGGCGCCCAAACGGCACTAGTGCCAGTTTGGGCGCCCAAATTGTCACTGATGAGGGTACATAAGTATGTAGTTTGAAATCGGATTGTCTTTTTGCACTGTAGATGCAGTGCCATTTTGGGACGTCCAAATGTGGCACTAAAGTAGTGACATGTTTTTTTCCTTATGAGACAACAAAACCTTGTCTAACCTTAGAAAACACTTCTTAGAAAATACTTAATCCAATACTAAAGAAATTATCCACTGTTGCCTATTCCTTGTTAATGCAGTTCTTGTTGATGCCCCCATGACACTTTGATTTGCATAACAATCCAGCTTTAAAACATGAGCACCTAGCAGTACAACAAGTCCCAGCCTTGCAATCACACCCAAGATGCTTCCCTTGCCCACCAACCATTGAAACAGATGCCGCCGCTTTCCTCTCCTTAATTCTCGGCAAACCAGTCCATTCATCTAAAACACTATCCAATCCCAGGAGCTTTGTGTTGGACGCCACGGATGTCATGTAGCTGGGATGATATAATGTGTCCAAGACACCCACTTTACATGCATAGCGATACGTTGCACAAGAATTGTCTTTGGTTTTAACCACTTTCACAACAACCAGTGTCAATGTCTTACCGTCAGCCTTGGTTGTGTCCACATCATGCAGTGGAACTTGAACAATACTGCCTACAGCAAAATGCACATCTTTGTCCAATAATGCCTTTCTCTTCATTGTCCTACCCTGCTGTGATAGTGATTGAAAAGCAGCATTGCGTAGACTCTTGCGCCTTGGAGACTCCATCAGTTCACTCTCTCTTACTTCTGCCGCTGCCTTTCTCTGTTTGTCAGCTAACACAGCATCATTGTAATCTTGGACAGTTGGAGCTCTAAACCATTTGCCCCATTTATCAATGACACCTTTTTCTCCCCTGTGGCGCACTATTTCCAACACACTCTCACCATACTCGTCAAACAGCTCCCACATTGTTTTCCTCACTCTCCTCAGAATGACTTGTCTCCATGGATCTGACAAGTTGCTTGCCTTGTCCATAACTGCAAAGCAACTGCAGAGTTGGCATTCTCAAGAGTGACAGAATTTGTTGGCTTTGTCATTTTCAGGAGAAGCAACAGCCATGGGTGGCAGACATCTCCTATGTACTTGGACTGCTCAGGAAGAACATTGGGTAAGAAATCATGTTCACCAGCAGTCAACAATCTCACTGTAGATGGTGCCTTCAGAGGTGTTGTGGCATCCAATTCCTCGGGTGGGCTTTTCAGATTTCCGACAGATGCATCATTCATATGCTGCTTGTTAGTGGAGAAACCCCCAGTCATCATGAGGTAACTCTTCATATTCAATTCACATGAGACGGCAAGCTAACTCTGCACTGAAAACCCAGTCCCTTCCAACCAAAGTAACTCCCATTCGGAGTATTCACAGTTACCTTTCGAATGAACTTTGCAACCAATTGTTCAGTCCTATCGGAAGTGAAACCAAGAGAGGTAAATGCTTGGCGTGACAATTGGCTACTGCCTTGGGTGCCTGTCGTTCTAACCAACTGATTTCCAGTGGTGGTAACACCAGAGGAAGGAGGATTATTGTCGCCACTGTCACCAGCTCCTGTCTTTTGAACCAACTCATTTTGTTTTGTGGTACCAGCAGCAGCAGATGCATTAGGAGAATCAGATTTCCTTGCACTCATGGGAAGAGTGGCGTGCTCCAGAGGAACATCTGGCTCCAGCCCCAAACACCGATTCACATCCATCTCTGTGGCCAAATTTGCGAGCATATGTGGGGCAATGGGCAAATTGGATATTCCTACCTGTGGATGTTGACCAAACATGAGATGGTATGGTGTCCTGTTCCCTATCCCGCGATGAATTTGAGTGTTGCATCTCCACTGGATGAATGGTAACGACTGCACCCAGTGTTATGATTTGTTTTCGTGCATCCAGTTGCTGAGCTTCTCCTCCACAGTCCTGTTCCTTCTCTCAATTCCACCATTGGACTCAGAGTGACGTGGCTTCCCGGTAACCAACACTGTTCCTGGCCACAATGTTTTTATCTCTGAGATAACGCCACTAAAGAACTAATGGAAAGAACACCATGAAATGTTAATGGCACTGCAATTAAAATTGATGTCAACATTAAAATTAACAACATACCTCTTCATCCAACTGAACATGTCGAGACTTGGATGCTCCATGGCAGAACTCTTTACCATTATCCGCTTGGAGGATGGAGGGAGGACCAAATATGCAAAAGATTTGGATGAGTTCTATTGCCACGGCTCGGTTTGTCCTGGATGTCAAAGGGTGCAATTGGCAGAATTTGATGCCATGGTCCTGGTAGTCTAGGACATCTTGGAATGGCCCGTCAGGCATACTCTGGTAGTCAATGAGGTCAATCTGAGCTCTGACATTCATACCACGGGTGAGCAAAGGTTGATGTTCAGCTTTTGCCTTCTTCCGAGGCCTTGACCTAATGCGAAAAGGGCAAAACTTGGGGAACATCTCACAAACCCAGCGAGGATGCTCTTCCCATATTTCGCTGTAGCACGCTTGAATAAAGTCTTTGCCTTGGGATGGTCATTACCCGCATCCAATTCATGGATTTGCCTAAGGACATCGAAGAGCTTGCTGTAACTCACCACCTTTTGGCAGGTATCCAAGGCTTCTCCCTCACCCTGCTTGAAGATCAGGATGTTGCTAGTGTCGACAGTTCTGATGGCATACTTCTTGACCCATTTGTACCATACTTTGTTGGGGATTTTTCTTAGAAGTTTGAGACGTTCTTCCTCACCGGCATCTTGAATTGCCATCATCAGCTCGTAGATCTGATCAAACAATGCATCACAGATGATATGAGCATGCTTGTTCATCTTCGACATAGAGAATATCTTGTCGTCTACTGCTTTGTAGAACTCTGCCTTCCTGGCAGATAGAGAAGCAGCGTCTTCATTGCCGGAGACCTCTTCACCTTCTGGAATGGTGGAGAGTTCCTCATGTGGAAAAGTTTCCTCCAAATCCTCCAGCTCTGCATCTTGACATAACTCCTCAAACTTGTCTCCTTGTGAATCAAATTGAACATCCTCCTCCTCATCATCTTGAAGGGGCTCTTCTTCTGATGGTATACTCTGGGAGATTGAGTAAGATGAGTCGTCCAAATCATCTTTTGAGGTCTTTCTGGATGTTTTTTTTGCTTGCTACCCCTGGCCATGTTGGGAGTGAGATGTTTCTGTGGAGAGTTCTGAAATTGCGATGGGGTGGAAGAACAGCACAATCTGCGCAGATTCACAGAGTGATAGCAGCACGAAAACGAGTGAGCGTGATCTGTCGCTGAAATGGGGTTGCGATTGTGCTGGGTTGGCCAAAAAATGCAAGCGAAGGTGGGCAATTGTTGTGTACTGTGTTGAATTGCAGTTCGTGTGGGTGCATTGGATGATGTATAAGATGCACGTGATGGCGATGCGTTGGATGTGAAAGATCCACGTGATGTCATGGAAGCGGAAGCAGGCAGATGGCTTATCTACTTATGTCAGAAAAGCTAACACTCTACTTCAACCAATAAAGCGCCCCAAATCTTCACCAGCTCGCGTTTTTCTGGCCGGTGTCACAACAGGGCTGTCGGCATCCCAGTTCCAGCACGGGGCGAAAATGCGGTCCCAGTTCCAGCACGGGGCCGGTGCCTTTTTGGGGCCCAATATACAATCCTCATTACTAGTGAGCACGCATTACTGTACAACTGTGGTATCTCAAGAGGTATCTAGATACGACAGTATCGAAAAGACACACCTAGCATACGTCATACTTAAGGAAAGAGATGCAATTATATATTATATTAATATCATGAAATACCTGATTCGTGTTTCCGCTGAAGTCATTCACAGGTCTTCCGGTACTGCATCATCCAACGGTTCGTGGCTAGGATGGTTCTTATGAGGTTGCCAGCAACTTCCCGGAATTCTTGATTTTTGGTTGGACGTGGCGTCCCTCGGAGATTTTACCACGTCACTCGGAGATTACTATGTTTTTCTCGGATTAATAGTGGGGTTGCGGGAATGGCTTTCATTGTACATATAGATAGGTTATACTTACGTACATATACATGTTCTTTGAATTTTATTTTGCCCATACGTAAAACTCGAATTTCACCGGACCATTATATGCCGATTTTCAGTTTCAGCGGACCAAATGTTCAGATTTTCAGGTTCAGCCGACCAAATGTGAAGATTTTCAGATTCAGCAGACCAACTGTTCGGAGTTTCAGATTCAGCGGACTGCGAGACACCTGGTTACCTATCTTGACCGAAATATACTTTGGTATGGTACACCTACTAAAGCTCTGTCAATCAGCAAACATTCATCTGTCCATCACTTGCGTGCACGCACCCTAAAAAAGTTACTTATAATATAAGTACATGTTAGTGCGTTGTTTTTTGTGCCACGATACAAATTGCGGCCCATCGAGAGCTCTCTAGCATCTCTCCATTGTCAGAGCTCTCGCGTCTCATGTTTTTGACTCTTCCTTACAAGCATCCACAAAGGTTGCGATCGTTGTCATTTTTGGGATCATTTGCACCCAGAAAGAAAATAGCAAGACCACGGCAATCCTCAGGTCGCGACAATCCAACGATGACGAATCCCTTCCCCACCAACTGTGAACACTTGGCACCATCTCAAGCACCCTATATCCCCTCCATCACGCACACCGCTCCACTTTTCTCTGACAAAGCAATACCCAGATGATGACCAGCATCTATGACCAATTGTGCTTTGCGAAGGGGCTGAGTTTGGGTGTTCAATTCGAAGTTTCTTCCGTTGACATTGGGGCAGATGCCATCAAAGACTTGGAATGAGCTCATTGAAGGTCACCCATCCTTGGGATGGGTGAGCGAGAATTGAATGTTGTTTTGGTGATGCTCTGTTATCGCCAAACTATACGAATGGACTCCATGTTTTTTGGCTCTAGTGGTGATACAGATTCTTTGAGCCGATGGAAGTGTTTTCTGTACGGCGTTAAATTGTGCTGTATTGCTACGAGAGATTCACTAGTGATTTGTATTTTGTTGGTTCTTGAGGGGAGGAATTATTTCATGACAACATGACAATGAAACAGAGAAAGAAGAGAGTAAGGGGACAGTAAAACTTTGTGAGGGCAATGTGAACTCAGTAAACAAAATCAACACCTGTGAGCATTTTAAGTCAAAAGGTTACCATATCTTGGACAATCCAGATGACTTAAAACTCAAAAACCACTGGACTGGTTATGCAATGTCTGTGATTCTAAAGACAATAACAAAATAGTCAAGATTCATAATGTTAAGTATATTACCAAAAAAGATTGAATTGAGCTTCTAGTGATGGCGGATTAAGGATAAAGTTCAACACCATACTAAGCTAATTTTTCTATTTAATGATCTTA
>JABMIG010000402.1:1571-99415 GCA_013187285.1 Cyclotella cryptica
ATGCTGTCCCCCATGTCTTCTAAGTAATGCATGAGTGATCAGGGCAGATTTCATATCGCTAAGGACACCAACACAACTGCTTCATTGTAAATTGCAACAGTTGCAGCATTCCGAGACAAACCAATGAGACACTACCACAGAAAGTGTCCTTCAAACTTGTCAACCAAACATGTCCTTTCAAATTTGTGAGGTGCAGCTGAGAAAATACTCTCGTCCGTCGGCACGCTTTTACTAAGTCAACCTGAGTGATCAGGGCCAGAGTTCTGTGGTCGGAAGGAGCCCAGAGTCTAACCAAGCCACAAAGACAAAGTTGAATGACTGGTTCAAGCAAATGCAACACTAACACTAACACATATGTACTTGTAAATTGCTACCCTCACGCTCAACAAAGAGGTATACAGCGTACAATAGTAGCACAGCATCCAACCAAGCTGCCAACTTTGCTTAAGTAATATCAAACAAAAGGCAATATACCATACCCTAATATTGATTGTTGCATCCAACTATAGTCTATCATCAGGGATTCACAATTTCCAACAAAAATCATACCAAAATGTGCTGATTGTGATTGAAAATAACTTTGCACCCTCAACAAAGAGCGATACAGCTTGGTACCATAGTAGCACAGCATCCAAACAAGCGACAAACGTTGCTTGGGGTTTATGACAGAGACTGCCCCACTCGCTATTGAAAATAAAGTCCCTCCAAGACACCCAACACAAACGCCACCCTCAGAAACCGCATCCCCCGGTTGTGCCATGCAGCTTTGAGGAGAAAACTGTCCCCCTGAACGCCTTACTGACAATGCCTAGTGGTCAGGGCCAGAGATTCGTCGGGAGCACGACGTCCAACCAAGCAACAAAGACAAATTGCGGCAGGGTTCAAGTAATTCCTCAAAACAAACACAGACACTTTCCCACTGGCTATTGAAAATAAAGTCCCTCCAAGACAAACGACAAAATGTCATCCCCAGTTACCGTCATTCCTTCCTGCCCATGAAGTTTTGAGGAGACAACTGTCCCCCTGAACGTCTTACTGACAATGCCTGAGTGGTAAGGGCCAGAGATCGTGTCGGTAAGGAGCACGGCGTCCACCAGCGACAAAGACAAAGTTGCGTGGCAGGGTTCAAGTAATCCCTCAAAACAAACACAGACACTTCCCCACTGGCTATTGAAAATAAAGTCCCTCCAAGACAACCAAGACAAAATTTCACTCTCAGTTACCATCAACCCCCGTGCCATGCAGCTTTGAGGAGACAACTATCTCCCCTGTACGTCTTACTGACAATGCCTGAGTGGTCAGGGCCAGAGATCATGTCGGTAAGGAGCACGACGTCCAACCAAGCGACAAAGACAAAGTTGTGTGGCAGGGTTCATGTAATCCCTCAAAACAAACACAGACACTTCCCCACTGGCTATTGAAAATAACGTCCCTCCAAGACACCCACAACAAAATGCCACCCTCAGTTACCAGCATCCCCGGTCATGCCATGCAGCTTTGAGGAGACAACTGTCCCCTGAACGCCTTACTGACAATGCCTGAGTGGTCAGGGCCAGAGATCGTGTCTGTAAGGAGCACAAAATCCAACCAAGCAACAAAGACAAAGTTGCGTGGCAGGGTTCAAGTAATCCCTCAAAACAAACACAGACACTGCTCAGCCCACTATCAAAAATAAAATCCCTCCAAGACACCCAAGACAAAATGTCACCCTCAGTTACCGCCATCCCCTGGTCATGCCATGCAGCTTTGAGGAGAA
The DNA here is from genome assembly GCA_013187285.1 of Cyclotella cryptica. Classification (NCBI taxonomy): domain Eukaryota; phylum Bacillariophyta; class Thalassiosirophyceae; order Thalassiosirales; family Thalassiosiraceae; genus Cyclotella; species Cyclotella cryptica. The sequence continues at coordinate 3,328 of JABMIG010000402.1, forward strand.
AACTATCCCCCTGTACGTCTTACTGACAATGCCTAAGTGGTCAGGGCCAGAGATCGTGTCAGTAAGGAGCACGAAGTCCAACCAAGCGACAAAGACAAAGTTGCGTGGCAGGGTTCATGTAATCCCTCAAAACAAACACAGACACTTCCCCACCCGCTATTGAATTGAAAATAAAGTCCCTCCAAGACACCCAAGACAAAATGTCACCCTCAGTTACCGTCATCCTCCTGGTCGTGCCAAGCAGCTTTGAGGAGACAACTATCCCCCAAATCTTACTGACAATGCCTGAGTGGTCAGGGCCAGAGATCACACTGTGTGAGTCACAGTGATCATAGCATCCACCAGGAGCTTGGTGTCCAACCAAGTCACAAGCCTGGCATCCAACCAAGTCTGGAGTGTGGCATCCATCCGCTATCAAGACAAAGTTGTATGGCCGGTTTAAGCAATCCTGCAACACTACCACCAACACAATTACACTAGTAAATTGCAACCCCTCCTCATCCAAACACATGAGACATCAACACACTGTGTCCTTCTCAGTTTTGAGGTGCTGTACGATCACTACATATGCTTGAGTGATCATGGCCAGAGTTCATGGCCAGAGTTCACATCCGATGCTGTCCCCCTGTATGTCTTCTTAGTAATGCATGAGTGATCAGGGCAGATTTCATATCGCTAGGACACCAACACAACTGCTTCATTGTAAATTGCAACAGTTGCAGCATTCCGAGACAAACCAATGAGACACTACCACAGAAAGTGTCCTTTCAAACTTGTCAACGAAACATGTCCTTTCAAATTTGTGAGGTGCAGCTTTGAGAAAATACTGTCCGTCGGGTACGCTTACAAGTCAACCTGAGTGATCAGGGCCAGAGTTCGTGTCGGAAGGAGCCCAGAGTCTAACCAAGCCACAAAGACAAAGTTGAATGACTGGTTCAAGCAAATGCAACACTAACACTAAACATATGTACTTGTAAATTGCTACCCTCACGCTCAACAAAGAGGTACAGCTTGGTACAATAGTAGCACAGCATCCAACCAAGCTGCCAACTTTGCTTAAGTAATATCAAACAAAAAGGCAATATACCATACCCTAATATTGATTGTTGCATCCAACTATAGTCTATCATCAGGGATTCACAATTTCCAACAAAAAATCATACCAAAATGTGCTGATTGTGATTGAAAATAACTTTGCACCCTCAACAAAGAGCCATACAGCTTGGTACCATAGTAGCACAGCATCCAAACAAGCGACAAACGTTGTTGGGTTTATGACAGAGACTGCCCCACTCGCTATTGAAAATAAAGTCCCTCCAAGACACCCAACACAAAACGCCACCCTCAGAAACCGTCATCCCCGGTTGTGCCATGCAGCTTTGAGGAGAAAACTGTCCCCCTGAACGCCTTACTGACAATGCCTAAGTGGTCAGGGCCAGAGATCGCCTCAAAGGAGCACGACGTCCAACCAAGCAACAAAGACAAAGTTGCGTGGCAGGGTTCAAGTAATCCTGCAAAATAAACACAGACACTTCCCCACTGGCTATTGAAAATAAAGTCCCTCCAAGACAAACGACAAAATGTCATCCCCAGTTACCGTCATTCCTCCCGCATGAAGTTTTGAGGAGACAACTGTCCCCTGAACGCCTCTTACTGACAATGCCTGAGTGGTAGGGCCAGAGATCGTGTCGGTAAGGAGCACGACGTCCACCCAAGCGACAAAGACAAAGTTGCGTGGCAGGGTTCAAGTAATCCTCAAAACAAACACAGACACTTCCCCACTGGCTATTGAAAATAAAGTCCCTCCAAGACAACCAAGACAAAATTTCACTCTCAGTTACCATCAACCCCGTGCCATGCAGCTTTGAGGAGACAACTATCTCCCTGTACGTCTTACTGACAATGCCTGAGTGGTCAGGGCCAGAGATCATGTCGGTAAGGAGCACGACGTCCAACAGCGACAAAGACAAAGTTGTGTGGCAGGGTTCATGTAATCCCTCAAAACAAACACAGACACTTCCCCACTGGCTATTGAAAATAACGTCCTCCAAGACACCCACAACAAAATGCCACCCTCAGTTACCAGCATCCCCCGGTCATGCCATGCAGCTTTGAGGAGACAACTGTCCCCTGAACGCCTTACTGACAATGCCTGAGTGGTCAGGGCCAGAGATCGTGTCTGTAAGGAGCACAAAATCCAACCAAGCAACAAAGACAAAGTTGCGTGGCAGGGTTCAAGTAATCCCTCAAAACAAACACAGACACTGCTCAGCCCACTATCAAAAATAAAATCCCTCCAAGACACCCAAGACAAAATGTCACCCTCAGTTACCGTCATCCCCTGGTCATGCCATGCAGCTTTGAGGAGAAAACTATCCCCTGTACGTCTTACTGACAATGCCTAAGTGGTCAGGGCCAGAGATCGTGTCAGTAAGGAGCACAAGTCCAACCAAGCGACAAAGACAAAGTTGCGTGGCAGGGTTCATGTAATCCCTCAAAACAAACACAGACACTTCCCCACCCGCTATTGAATTGAAAATAAAGTCCCTCCAAGACACCCAAGACAAAATGTCACCCTCAGTTACCGTCATCCCCCTGGTCGTGCCATGCAGCTTTGAGGAGAAAACTATCCCCCCTGAACATCTTACTGACAATGCCTGAGTGGTCAGGGCCAGAGATCACACTGTGTGAGTCACAGTGATCATAGCATCCACCAGGAGCTTGGTGTCCAACCAAGTCACAAGCCTGGCATCCAACCAAGTCTGGAGTGTGGCATCCATCCAAGCCACGAAGACAAAGTTGCATGGCCGGTTTAAGCAATCCTGCAACACTACCACCAACACAATTACACTAGTAAATTGCAACCCCTCCTCATCCAAACACATGAGACATCAACACAATTCGTGTCCTTTCTCAGTTTTGAGGTGCTGTACGTATCACTACATATGCTTGAGTGATCATGGCCAGAGTTCATGGCCAGAGTTCACATCCTACAGGAGCAAGAAGATGCTGTCCCCTGTATGTCTTCTAAGTAATGCATGAGTGATCAGGGGCAGATTTCATATCGCTAAGGACACCAACACAACTGCTTCATTGTAAATTGCAACAGTTGCAGCATTCCGAGACAAACCAATGAGACACTACCACAGAAAGTGTCCTTTCAAACTTGTCAACGAAACATGTCCTTTCAAATTTGTGAGGTGCAGCTTTGAGAAAATACTGTCCGCCGGTACGTTTACAAGTCAACCTGAGTGATCAGGGCCAGAGTTCGTGTCGGAAGGAGCCCAGAGTCTAACCAAGCCACAAAGACAAAGTTGAATGACTGGTTCAAGCAAATGCAACACTAACACTAACACATATGTACTTGTAAATTGCTACCTCACGCTCAACAAAGAGGTACAGCTTGGTACAATAGTAGCACAGCATCCAACCAAGCTGCCAACTTTGCTTAAGTAATATCAAACAAAAAGGCAATATACCATACCCTAATATTGATTGTTGCATCCAACTATAGTCTATCATCAGGGATTCACAATTTCCAACAAAAATCATACCAAAAATGCTGATTGTGATTGAAAATAACTTTGCACCCTCAACAAAGAGCTACAGCTTGGTACCATAGTAGCACAGCATCCAAACAAGCGACAAACGTTGCTTGGGGTTTATGACAGAGACTGCCCCACTCGCTATTGAAAATAAAGTCCCTCCAAGACACCCAACACAAAACGCCACCCTCAGAAACCGTCATCCCCGGTTGTGCCATGCAGCTTTGAGGAGAAAACTGTCCCCCTGAACGTCTTACTGACAATGCCTGAGTGGTCAGGGCCAGAGATCGCCTGTAAGGAGCACGACGTCCAACCAAGCAACAAAGACAAAGTTGCGTGGCAGGGTTCAAGTAATCCCTCAAAACAAACACAGACACTTCCCCACTGGCTATTGAAAATAAAATCCCTCCAAGACAAACAAGACAAAATGTCATCCTCAGTTACCGTCATTCCCCTCCCGTTCCATGAAGTTTTGAGGAGACAACTGTCCCCTGAACGTCTTACTGACAATGCCTGAGTGGTCAGGGCCAGAGATCGTGTCGGTAAGGAGCACGACGTCCACCCAAGCGACAAAGACAAAGTTGCGTGGCAGGGTTCAAGTAATCCCTCAAAACAAACACAGACACTTCCCCACTGGCTATTGAAAATAAAGTCCCTCCAAGACAACCAAGACAAAATCACTCAGTTACCATCAACCCCGTGCCATGCAGCTTTGAGGAGACAACTATCTCCCCTGTACGTCTTACTGACAATGCCTGAGTGGTCAGGGCCAGAGATCATGTCGGTGAACCAAGCGACAAAGACAAAGTTGTGTGGCAGGGTTCATGTAATCCCTCAAAACAAACACAGACACTTCCCCACTGGCTATTGAAAATAACGTCCCTCCAAGACACCCACAACAAAATGCCACCCTCAGTTACCAGCATCCCCGGTCATGCCATGCAGCTTTGAGGAGACAACTGTCCCCCTGAACGCCTTACTGACAATGCCTGAGTGGTCAGGGCCAGAGATCGTGTCTGTAAGGAGCAAAATCCAACCAAGCAACAAAGACAAAGTTGCGTGGCAGGGTTCAAGTAATCCCTCAAAACAAACACAGACACTGCTCAGCCCACTATCAAAAATAAAATCCCTCCAAGACACCCAAGACAAAATGTCACCTCAGTTACCATCCCCTGGTCATGCCATGCAGCTTTGAGGAGAAAACTATCCCCTGTACGCCTTACTGACAATGCCTAAGTGGTCAGGGCCAGAGATCGTGTCAGTAAGGAGCACGGTCCAACCAAGCGACAAAGACAAAGTTGCGTGGCAGGGTTCATGTAATCCCTCAAAACAAACACAGACACTTCCCCACCCGCTATTGAATTGAAAATAAAGTCCCTAGACACCCAAGACAAAATGTCACCCTCAGTTACCGTCATCCCCTGGTCGTGCCATGCAGCTTTGAGGAGAAAACTATCCCCCTGAACATCTTACTGACAATGCCTGAGTGGTCAGGGCCAGAGATCACACTGTGTACAGTGATCATAGCATCCACCAGGAGCGGTGTCCAACCAAGTCACAAGCCTGGCATCCAACCAAGTCTGGAGTGTGGCATCCATCCAAGCCACGAAGACAAAGTTGCATGGCCGGTTTAAGCAATCCTGCAACACTACCACCAACACAATTACACTAGTAAATTGCAACCCCTCCTCATCAAACACATGAGACATCAACACAATTCGTGTCCTTTCAGTTTTGAGGTGCTGCACGATTACTACATATGCTTGAGTGATCGGCCAGAGTTCATGCAGAGTTCACATCCTACAGGAGCGAGAAGATGCTGTCCCCCTGTATGTCTTCTAAGTAATGCATGAGTGATCAGGGGCAGATTTCATCAAGGGACACCAACACAACTGCTTCATTGTAAATTGCAACAGTTGCAGCATTCGAGACAAACCAATGAGACACTACCACAGAAAGTGTCCTTTCAAACTTGTCAACGAACATGTCCTTTCAAATTTGTGAGGTGCAGCTTTGAGAAAAATACTGTCCGCCGGTAATGCTTTACAAGTCAACCTGAGTGATCAGGGCCAGAGTTCGTGGTCGGAAGGAGCAGAGTCCAACCAAGCCACAAAGACAAAGTTGAATGACTGGTTCAAGCAAATGCAACACTAACACTAACACATATGTACTTGTAAATTGCTACCTCACGCCAACAAAGAGGTACAGCTTATACAATAGTAGCACAGCATCCAACCGCTGCCAACTCAAGTAATATCAAACAAAAAGGCAATATACCATACCCTAATATTGATTGTTGCATCCAACTATAGTCTATCAGGATTCACAATTTCCAACAAAAATCATACCAAAATGTGCTGATTGTGATTGAAAATAACTTTGCACCCCAACAAAGAGCGATACAGCTTGGTACCGTTAGTAGCACAGCATCCAAACAGTTTGACAAACGTTGCTTGGGGTTTATGACAGAGACTGCCCCCACTCGCTATTGAAAGTAAAGTCCCTCCAAGACACCCAACACAAAATGCCACCCTCAGTTACCATCATCCCCGGTTGTGCCATCCAGCTTTGAGGAGAAAACTATCCCCTGAACGCCTTAACAATGCCTGAGTGGTCAGGGCCAGAGATCGTGTCGTAGGAGCACGACGTCCAACCAAGCAACAAAGACAAAGTTGCGTGGCAGGGTTCAAGTAATCCCTCAAAACAAACACAGACACTTCCCCACTGGCTATTAAAAATAAAGTCCCTCCAAGACACCCAAGACAAAATGTCATCCTCAGTTACCGTCATTCCCCTCCCGTTCCATGAAGATTTGAGGAGACAACTATCCCCTGAACGCCTTACTGACAATGCCTGAGTGGTCAGGGCCAGAGATCGTGTCGGGAGCACGACGTCCAACCAAGCGACAAAGACAAAGTTATGGCAGGGTTCAAGTAATCCTCAAAACAAACACAGACACTTCCTCACTGGCTATTGAAAATAAAGTCCCTCCAAGACAACCAAGACAAAATGTAATCCTCAGTTACCATCAACCCCGTACATGCAGCTTTGAGGAGACAACTATCTCCCCACGCCTTACTGACAACGCCTGAGTGGTCAGGGCCAGAGATCATGTCAAGGCAAGCACGACGCCCAACCAAGCAACAAAGACAAAGTTGTGTGGCAGGGTTCAAGTAATCCCTCAAAACAAACACAGACACTTCCCCACTGGCTATTGAAAATAAAGTCCCTCCAAGACACCCACAACAAAATGCCACCCTCAGTTACCAGCATCCCCGGTCATGCCATGCAGCTTTGAGGAGACAACTATCCCCCCTGATCGTCTTACTGACAATGCCTGAGTGGTCAGGGCCAGAGATCGTGTCTGTAAGGAGCACAAAAATCCAACCAAGCAACAAAGACAAAGTTGCGTGGCAGGGTTCAAGTAATCCCTCAAACAACACAGACACTGCCCACCCACTATGAAAATAAAATCCCTCCAAGACACCCAAGACAAAATGTCACCCTCAGTTACCGCCATCCCCTGGTCATGCCATGCAGCTTTGAGGAGAAACTATCCCCTGCACGCCTTACTGACAATGCCTGAGTGGTCAGGGCCAGAGATCGTGTCAGTAAGGAGCACGAAGTCCAACCAAAGACAAAGACAAAGTTGTGGCAGGGTTCAAGTAATCCCTCAAAACAAACACAGACACTTCCCTCCCGCTATTGAATTGAAAATAAAGTCCCTCCAAGACACCCAAGACAAAATGCCACCTCAGTTACCGTCATCCCCCTTGTCGTGCCATATGCAGCTTTGAGGAGAAAACTATCCCTGAACATCTTACTGACAATGCCTGAGTGGTCAGGGCCAGAGATCGTTCAAAGGGCACAACGTCCAACCAAGCGACAAAGACAAAGTTGCGTGGCAGGGTTCAAGTAATCCCTCAAAACAAACACAGACACTTCCCCACTGGCTATTGAAAATAACATCCCTCCAAGACACCCAAGAAAAAATGTCATCCCCTAGTTACCGCTATCCCCCATGTGCCATGCAGCTTTGAGGAGAAAACTATCCCCCTGTAGTCTTACTGACAATGCCTGAGTGGTCAGGGCCAGAGATCGTGTCGGTAGGGAGCACGACATCCAACCAAGCAACAAAGACAAAGTTGCGTGGCAGGGTTCAAGTAACCTCAAACAAACACAGACACTTCCCCACTGGCTTTTGAAAAAGAAGTCCCTCCAAGACGCCCAAGACAAAATGTCACCCTCATTTACCGCCATCCCTGGTCGCTGCATGCAGCTTTGAGGAGAAAACTATCCCCCTGAACGCCTTACTGACAATGCCTGAGTGGTCAGGGCCAGAGATCGTCGGTAAGGAGCACGACGTCCAACCAAGCGACAAAGACAAAGTTGCGTGGCAGGGTTCAGTAATCCTCAAAACAAACACAGACACTTCCCCACTGGCTATTGAAAATAAAGTCCCTCCAAGACACCCAAGACAAAATGTCACCCTCAGTTACCGTCATCCCCTGGTCGCATGCAGCTTTGAGGACAACTATCTCCCCTGTACGCCTTACTGACAATGCCTGAGTGGTCAGGGCCAGAGATCATGTCTGTAAGGAGCATGACGCCCAACCAAGCGGACAAAGACAAAGTTGCGTGGCAGGGTTCAAGTAATCCCTCAAAACAAACACAGACACTTCCCCACTGGCTATTGAAAATAAAGTCCCTCCATGACACCCAAGACAAAATGCCACTCAGTTACCGCATCCCTGGTCATGCCATGCAGCTTTGAAGAGAAAACTGTCCCCCCTGAACGTCTTACTGACAATGCCTGAGTGGTCTGGGCCAGAGATCATGTCGGTAAGGAGCACGAAGTCCAACCAAGCGACAAAGACAAAGTTGCGTGGCAGGGTTCAAGTAATCCCTCAAAACAAACACAGACAATTCCCCACTGGCTATTGAATTGAAAATAAAGTCCCTCCAAGACACCCAAGACAAAATGTCACCCTCAGTTACCGCCATACCCCTGGTCGTGCCATGCAGCTTTGAAGAGAAAACTATCCCCTGTACGCCTTACTGACAATGCCTGAGTGGTCAGGGCCAGAGATCGTGTCGGTAAGGAGCAACGTCCAACCAAGCGACAAAGACAAAGTTGCGTGGTGGGTCAGTAATCCCTCAAAACAAACACAGACACTACTCTGCCTGCTATCAAAAATTATGTCTCTCCAAGATACCCAGGAGCCTGTGAAAAACACACAGCCGACACTGTTAAAAGCAAGCAGCTGAGAATGTGAAACACTCGCAGCAGACACTGTTAAAAACTCGCAGCGGAGACTGTTAAAAACTCGCAGCGGAGACTGTTAAAAACTCGCAGCGGAGACTGTTTAAAACTTGCTGCTGACACTGTTAAAAACTCGCTGCTGACACTGTTAAAAACACGCTGCTGACACTGTTAAAAACTCACAGCAGAGCCTGCAAAAGTTCCCACAGTGGAGCCTGTAAAATACTCACACTGGATCCTGTAAAACATCACACAGCGGAGAGCAAATTGACTATCCCCCAACTGCATTATTTGTCCCCAGTGCAAGCTTCATTCCTCCTGTCAGCAAACCCTTCTTCCCTCATTTGCAACATTATATCCATGTTGCAAGTGAAATGGTCCCTGTTGCAGACAAAAAAATCATGTGGGTGAAATTTTGGGCTGCTCGCAGAACTTTCCCGCCCAATCGACAACAAATGACGGACACAAGACTCTAGAGGTTACTTTTTCAGGGTCTAGTTCTTTCTCTATTTTGCCAGTTATATAATATAAATAAGCCCCACAAGCATTTATTATAATAAAAGTATTGTGAGCATTTCTTCAATGACAGAAAATGCTTGGATATATACTTTGGAATCAATAAATATACCATTCGTTGGAGAGAGAGAGTTCTCAGCTTATAGTTGTAGTTATAGTTGAGGGACCTATAGTTGTGATTTCTATCCTATAAGTCAACTATAGGCACCTGTAGGGAGAGTTATAGTTGAGCTCTTGCAACTATAACCACAGCTATATTTTCGGTAGCAGTGAAGAATAATAAGTGGGGCTGAAAATTGGCATAGTGTGTCTACGTGTTTGTTACTTATTCCTTTGTATCACATCACCTAATTGTTGTGTGGCATATTTGTATATGATAACACAGTTTTAGTACATCTACATATGGTACCATACTACAACAATGGTGCTTGACCCAGACACAACAGTATGGTACAATAGCAGTGTGCCCTCTCACTGCTTTCACATCACACAATTATTTTTTTTAATTACATCACTGATACCCCACCGGCCCATCATGGGAACGGCCGAAACTCAGTCCACAGACTGAGTTATCCCTCCCGCCTTGCACTGCCATGTTGCCAACAGCAATTGGCAGCGGCGGGTATATTTTGGGGGTGAGTTGTGATGAACTCACCATTTTTCGCACTATTATACTCACCACACAGCCAATTTTTTTCAATTAATTAGTTGCAGGCCTGCTGGCAAAATCGCCGAAACTCAGTCCACAGACTGAGTTATCCCTCCCGCCTTGCACCGCCGTGTTGCCAACAACAATTGGCAGCGGCGGGTATATTTTGGGGGCGATTTTTGATGAACTCACAATTTTTCGCACAATTATACTCACCACACCTCCAATTTTTTCCAATTAACTAGTTACAGGTGTACTGGCAAAATCGCCGAAACTCAGTCCACAGACTGATTTATCCCTCCGGCCTTGCACCGCCGTGTTGCCAACAACAATTGGCAGCGGCGGGTATATTTTGGGGGTGAGTTTTCATGAACTCACCATTTTTCGCACTATAATACTCACCACACGTCCATTTTTTTTCAATTAACTAGTTACAGGTGTACTGGCGAAATCGCCGAAACTCAGTCCACAGACTGAGTTTGGCATTCCGCCTTGGACTGCCATGTTGCCAACAACAATTGGCAGCGGCGGGGATATTTTGGGGGTGAGTTGTGATGAACTCATCATTTTTGACCCTATTATACTCAACACATGTTATTTTTTTTCAATGAAATAGTTACAGGCCCAGTTCTGAAATCCCCAAAACTCAGTCCACAGACTGAGTTTGGGATTTCGCTTTGCACCGCCGTGTTGCCAACAACGGTTTGCAGAGGCATGTAAATTTTTATGGTGAGTTATGTTACCAGAGGTGAGTTGAATAGAATACAATTATTTCTACACATGTCTTGGGGCGATGTGTTGGGCGTGTAATATGTTTAATTATATTATTGGAGATAAATTACACATACTCTATTATTGTAGTCCAACAGAAGGTAGCCCTTCCGGTAGCCCTCTGTAGCGTTCGGAAGCCCTCCCGTATGCTCGGTAACCCTCCGGTACTCTCCGGTAGCCTTCCGTAACCTTCGGTTACCCTCGATACACTTCGGTTACCCTCCCGTACACTTCCGGTATGCCATCGGTAAACATTTTTTTAGCTACTAAGTAATGCAGTTATAGCCACTAATTAGATTGATATCGATTCTAAGACTTACTGAGAAGTCTGTTTCCTGTAAGCGTACCAATTCCTATCGTACCTAGAAAAATCGAAAAGCTCCTTTTGGTCTCAAATTTCCGGTAACCTCCCGGTGAACTCCGGTAACCCTCCCGTACACTAGTTTACCGGGTTACAGAAATACCGGGAGGTTACCAAACTCGGGGCTCCAGTAACCTCCGTACACTTTCGAGTGTATGGGGAGGTTACCGTGTTTTAGTTTGCAGTGCAACAGAAGATAGCCCTCATTATGAACACAACAATCAAAACAAGAACATAGCACACAAGTTGACATCCATAGAAAGCGTGGCTAGCGAATGCAATGCTAGCATTCATGATTATGCAGTTGGTTTTGATGATGTGAATTCTTTGATTCGGCTTTAGATCAACATTGCAATCCTCAAGTTGATATTGATATGGATCCTGAGATCGACTGTGAGTGCAAGTCTGGATGACCACCAAGACCATTTAAGGTTGGTACTAACCATACTGTGAGACGCGGTCTTGAGAGTCAATGCGCCCAAATTGAAGTTTTGGGCTATTGAGACAGAGTACTAACCAGGACAGGCATTAAGCCACAACCAAACAAAGTGCAAGCAATACTCACAATTACACCGCGAAAACAAGTCAAAGACCTCTGTAGGTTTCTGGGCATTGTTCAGTACTATAGAGATCTTTGGGCAAGACACAGTGAAATGCTTGCCCCACTCACCTCTTTAGTAGGAGAGTGTGGTCATACCAAAGTCACCAAAGCCAAGAAACCAAGAAGAGACCTTGATATTGGGATGAGGTACATCAAATAGCATTTGATAACGTAAAGCTGCTATTGCAAAGATGTAGTTTTAGCCTACCCTGATTTTTCAAAAGAATTTGAAATATACACTGATGCCTCGTCTAAGCAACTGGTTCAGTGATTACTCAAGCTAATCAGCCTCTTGTGTTTTTCAGCAGCTGTCTGTAATGCAACAAAAATACAGTGTGACTGAAATTGAACTACTGGCCATAGTGGAGACACTAAAAGAGTTCAAAGGCATACTGTGGGGACAACAAATAAAGGTCTATACAGACCATAAAAATTTAATCCAAGATGCCCTTGGACTAACCTCAGACGGAGTTCATCGGTGGATATTATTACTTGAAGAGTATGGTCCCAAAAATGTGCACATAAAAGGCATCCATGACACTGTTGCTGATGCCATCTCTAGGTTAGACTCAGGTCCAACCCAAGATGACAACGCTAATTGGATGACGTTCCAAAAGCTGGTGTCATTACACTGAACATGCATTAAGTGCCGATGACACTTCTGATCGCCAAGAAAGTATTAATCTGGTGTTTGCTAATCGCAGTGACTAAGATGTAATTTACCCATTAACAGTGAAGGAAATTGCACAAGCCCAGATTGAAGAAACTTAGTAAACCTAGTAAGTATTCCATTCAATTAGTAGAGGATACACAATTGTTATGTAAGGATGGCAAGATGATCATCCCCCAAACCCTTCAAAATCAAGCAGTTAGCTGGTATCACCACTATTTGCAGCATCCTGGGCATACACTTCTTAAAGAGACGTTGCACCGCGATGTATTGGAAGGTATGAGACCATCCGATCACATGTCAAAAACTGTCGTATATGTCAAGTCAACAAACGACACAAGCACAAGTACAGGAAGCTCCCTGCTAAGCTTGTCATCACAAACCCTTGGGAGGCATTATGTGGTAAGGATGGGACAGAAATTGACTTTATGTGTCTTACTATGATCAATCCAGCTTCTAGTTGGTTTGAAATAGTGGAACTGCCGGTAACCACAGATGCGGTTACTCCCACGGATACTAAGGGTCAAAAGGGCACTAAGACTCATACCACGCCTAAGTTACCATACTTTGACAAATCATCTGCAATGATAAGTAACTTAGTGAATAAGACATGGTTTAGCCATTATCCACGTTGTCAATACATCATCTATGACAATGGAAGGGAATTCAAACTTCACTTTGAAGCCCTCTGTGAATCATATGGGATCAAGTGTAAGCCAACCAGTGTCAAGAACCTAGAAGCAAATGCTATAATGGGTGCATAATACTGCAATGCACTACTGAACTAGTATGGCCAACACAGTGCTTCCAGTGACAGGAGGCGATCTAACCAACGCTGCATGGGCCATTGCTCAACACCACACAGTACTTGCCTCCCCGGGAGCAGGCAGGGACATGTTGTTTGACATTCCTTCCTTGCTGACTGGAATAAAATAGGAGAACATAGGCAGCACCAAACAGACCTCAACAAGATGTAGGAAAATCGCTCGCGCCGTGATTGGGATTATGAAATTGGTGATCAAGTACTTCTTAGGAAAGATGGTATCCTCCGCAAGTCAGAGTTGATATGAAAGTGATCCTTGGACTATCACAACAATTCATACAAATGGGACAATCAGGGTTCAATGTGGAACAAAATCTGAACGATTAAGAATCAGAAGAGTCACACCTTTTTTAACCAGCAGACTTAACCAGTATTAAGCAGGTTATCTTTTATGTGTCATCTAAACACTTATGCTTTAATAAACAGTCACAGACTTTTTAGTTCGTACATAAAGAGACATGGATAAGAATTGTTTTCCTCGTGCAGGTTTTTTCCCCGCTCTCTATTAATCACCCTGATCCTCCATTTGTGGGGACGAGTGACATAGGCCAAGAACCTACCTTAATTAATACCCTAGGTGCCAATTCAAAAACTCCCAAGTAAGGACTCATCCTAACCTCCCAAGTGAGGAAGGATCCTGGCAAGAGCAAAGATCCATATCTCTGGATCTAAGCGTCAGGAGAACACCCCTGGAGAGAACACCCTCAAGAGAAGGGTATAAACATACCAGGGATGTGTAGAAACCTACACAAAATCCCATTGTTTTGTTTAGGATGAAAGCCCTTCCATCCTCATTTGTTCATTGTAATCAATAACCAATAAGCTCACCATTTACCAACACCTACAAGTTGTATACATTTACCTACAATATTCATACTTAATATTTTTATCTCCTAACTGTTTTGGTCACTATCACAATATCCCCATACATGGCTTCACCAGTATCTGATGTAATGAGATTGTCGAACTTATTCACAAAGGCATCATTGCTCTCTAGATTTTCCACTTCCAACAGATTATCCATATCAGGAAGTGACTTCTTCAACGTTGTCTACATACCATCATTGATGTGCCTCAGGAGGTCTTCTTTTCCCTCCCTGGAACCATACCTAACAATCCCATGAATCATGGGAGATCTGTGTTCCACTGAGCAATAATGGCATCTTTTGAACAGACTTTCTGGGAAAGGAAGCTCCGCAAAGTGTGCAAAAATTGAGCATTGAGACATAATAGATCAACGTCAGACTGGAAATTACTGAGAAAATCTATCACACATCAAATGTCCATTGCTTATTTAGGCTGTCGTGAGCAGTCCAAGATTTGAAGTGAAAATCTCCTCAAACCTGTTGCTTTGCATGGCAACTTTTATTTAATAAGCGAAGGAGTATTGAAAATTTTCTGTGAAAACAGCCCTAAACAGGTTGCTTCCTGTTCTTCCTTACCATGTCACTTCCTTGTGGCCTCAAATAATGTTGGCCGCCCACCTTGGGCCCGTATCCTCCAGAAATATGGTAGGTATGATACCATAGTATGGTATTGTGCAATACAATACAATACAATACAATCAAGATTTTTCAAAATCTTAGTTGTGTTGAAACTGAGCGTTTTCTCCTTCATCTTCTTCTTCTCCTCCTCCTTCTTCAGTGAGACAGTTTTTTCTTTTTGCCAAAACAGGTACTGACCATGAAGTTGATGTGAACTTACCTGTAAATAATTCATTTTTGCTTGGACTTACACGGTAGTTATAGTGTTTTAAGTATCTGCCTACCTTTAAAATTATATCTTTTGTATAACGATGACATTATTTTCTAGAATGTTTCTGTAAACTTGAAGGGAACATTAGTCACAAATTATCATTTTAATCATACAACAATGGTTCTGTAAACTTGAAGGGAATGTTATCGTGTCACAAAGAGTGTCTGTCTAACAAGAATGATTTCGCAAACTAAAAATGGGTACATAGTTTTAAAATGGGCGCAGGGGTGCGCGCGCGAGGCGCCTCCCCATTTGACTATGGTACTATAGTACATATTAATTAAGCGTATGAAAAGTGGCATACTACTACAAGCACTTTATTTCAAAAGTACTTCTTCCTCTGTCTCTACAAATCGCATTCTGTTTCGCTAGCTACAAAAAATCTTGCAGCGGCTGCTGGTAATACGTACTGAAAACTGCTCATTCAATTTTGCAGTGACAGACCTGCAACTATTCCTCTACTTCCAGAAAAATGAATTTTGAATTTGACTTACAGTCCAGTTCTAGATATCTGTTTTCGGGTTCTCATCGACCACTCTCATCGTCTATCGAAGATGAAGTCTTCATGTCACAACATGACACCACGCATCATTGCATCGTATTTTTTGTTCGTCCACTCAAGCACCCAGCGTATTGTGTGTACTTCTCCGTCCTCTGTCCCCTTCGAGTTGTCGGCGGACCCGTCGCAGGTATGATGCCATAGAGAGGTACGATGCACGACTTCTCTTTGGCATCAATCTCGAGTGCCACAAGTGGCAACAGAAGACTGATGCTTATAGAGTGTCTTGCGGAGAGAAGCAATTCCTTGACATTGATTGTCATGAGAAGTCTGGCATATTGTTGACCACTCGAGAGTCGCTCGTACTCAGAGCTCTGGTTCGTCAAGAATGTCATTATTACGAACCCTAATGTCAACCTATGTCAATTAATTGGCATTGGCATTCATCGATGGTCTCATAAAGACAATACATTAACCACACGATAAACAGATAACTAAAACAAACGAAACAACATTATGAAGACCGACAATATGGAAAAGTTAATTATTTTGGGAGCGGCAGGTAGAGACTTCCATGATTTTATGACCTACTGGAGTGTACAGCCTAACGTCGTCGTTCAATGCTTCACGGGGACACAAATCGTGAGAATCTCCTGTCTATACATGCATTTTAATTTTATCATTCGATGCTCAATTTTCTGAATTTGATTGTCCGTAGCCTGGGATTGATGGAAGGATTTTCCCTGCTGAGTTGTGCAATAATGACAAAAATGGAAACCGTTACCCCAACGGGTTGATGATCTACAGGTAGGCATCTTGAAACTCCTATAATTTTTTCATCAAAATTATCTCTTACTAGGGTTGATTCCATGGCATTCAGCGAAAACGAGCTTGAAACGCTTATCAAGAAATTTGACGCGTAAGTGTGCAAATGCTATTGATTCATAAAAATAGAGTCTTGTTGTCTCACATAATCATCTGTTGCGCCAATACCGTTAGTACCATGTGCGCATTGGCTTACAGTGATCTTAGCTACGACACGGTCCAGTCACTCGCATCAAGAGTGAATGCTGCTGGCTGCAAGTTCATTCAGCTTCCACCCAAGATGACTCAGTTACAATCAACGAAGCCTGTAGTTGCAATTTGCGCAACAAGGACTGGAACTGGGAAGAGTCAGACTACTCGTTTTGTTGCTAATTACTTGAAGAAGAAAGGGATGAAAATCGCAGTAGTGCGTCACCCAATGCCATACGATGCAGTCTTGATGAATCAACGATGTCAACGATACGAAGTGCTTGAGGATCTTGTGAAGTACAACTGCACAATTGAAGAAAGAGAGGTGTGTGGATTTTTACGTTTTTAACCTCATGATGTAGCCCTATTGTTGGTTTAACTGAGTGTCCTTCTTTTTAACAAGGAATATGAACTTCACATTGAAGAAGGAAATCTGCTTTTCGCCGGTGTAGATTACGAGATGATTTTACGAGAAGCCGAGAAAGTTTCAGACATTGTTATTTGGGATGGAGGCAATAACGATTTCTCATTCTTCAAACCTGATTTAACAGTTTGCGTTGCAGACGCACTTCGCGAAGGCCACGAAGAGCACTTCTTCCCTGGCGAAGTAAACGCTCGTATGGCAGATCTCATTATGATCAACAAAGTGAATTCCCTTCCAAGCATAGATCAAGCAAAGAAGCAAGCGGATCGTATAAGAGCTCTGGTTAGTCCAAATACTCCAATCATTCTCGGGAACTCCGTTGTGACACCGGAGGCGCGCGACCCTGTAACAAGAGCGCTGCTTGACAAAGTAACAGTTGAAAAGATGGTGAAGGGAAAACGGGTGCTTGTTATTGATGACGGCCCGACGCTAACACATGGTGGCATGCCCTTTGGTGCGGGTTTTGTTCTTGCGAAACAGATGGGAGCCAATGAGATTGTAGACCCTCGTCCATGTGCGAAGGGGTCGTTGAAAGGTGTGTTTCAAAAGTTCCAGCATCTAGTGAATTGCTTGCCGGCAATGGGTTATGGAGAGGAGCAGATCAAAGATTTACAGGAAACTGTGAAGAGTTGTGAATGTGACTGCATTGTGGCTGGGACTCCAATTAATTTGGAGAGTGTCATCACTCTGGACAAACCTTGCGTTAGAGCTCGATATTGTCTCCAGCTCGATAAAGAGTATATGGAGAAAATGGAGGTTGCTCTTCTACCATTCACGAGCACATGAGTCAAATGATGTAGTTTACTTTTCGCAATGTAAACGCTAATCCTGGCAAAGATCTTAATAGGCAGCTCCCTGACAACTTTTACCTAGTTATTTTCTTCGAAAAATCAATTTGTATAAGAAAAATACAGCGTTGTAAGATGATATATAGAAAGGAATTTTACCATAAATTTAGACAAATCAAGCACGTTGGTTCATAGAGCTGTACATTCAACCACATTAATCACGTTCGGCTCCAGTTATCTCTGGATCTACGGCCTAACCGAGCAAGAAATCATCCGTGGTGACAACCCTTATTAGCGAAAGGAAGATTTTACTGTTCATCGCAATATGTGTATGTCATGCCTTCAGCATTCATCGCAAATCATTGCTCAACGAGAGATCTTGTAATCGCTTCTACAACCATCTCCTCCTCAGTTATAAGATCAAAGTTGGTCAGTCTTGCACTTCTTGGTCGGCACATTTCGGTTTGCCTCAAGATCCCTCCTGTCCCGCAAAGGGTATGTGGCCTATCAGCAGCCAGGGAAGCAATCCTCCGGCCTTCGAATGCCTGTCTGCGAGAATCACGAAGGGCTTGTGGAAGGCCAAAACATGTCACATGTAAAAGGAATGTGCCGATTATACCCAGCAACACAATAATAGCAGCGACAACGCAAACCATCAACATGTTGATGGTAGACGCTACAATACCTAAAAGACGTGAGGGACTGACAAAGAAATTTGCAACTGCAAAGACACCAACTGTGACAGCTCCATTGCTTGTGATGAAGGACTGATATCGTTGTAAGTTGCTCGTCGCCTCTAGTTCAATGGCTTCAATATGCTCCATGAGAGTCCGCCCTTCCCGTTGTCCTTCGACTAATCCTGCAGCAACAGCTGCAAATGATCCGTCTCCGAAAGCGTTGCCATAAGGAGCACCATTTTTACATTGATAAGCTTTACACAGAGACTTGCATCGCATACAAGCCCAACAAAAGTTAACACCACACTTCCCACAACGAACGTGATTGCACCCACCATCTTTGAGTATAGGGCTCGAACATCCAGGACATGGTCGAGTGTGCATATTTTTCCAATGCCGAGAGGCATATTCTGAAGCAGTGGTCGACAATGTTTCGACGAGATTTAACTCCGACGATGCTTCGAGATTAAATTCTTTGTTGCAGCAAGGGCAAGTAACTATGATGGGACGGATTATTGCTCCCTTTGCTATCTTTGCAAGCAGTAGACGTATCACATGAGGCAACACAGGAACAAGAACGGCTGGGAGTATGGCTGTGACAATTTGCATCGACACTTCCAATCGACTGGTAGGTTCACGCGACTGAGATTCGGCTGAATACTTTTGAGAGCAGAACATGTAGTACAAAGTATACGCCAACAAGACAACCTTGACCGACGCTGCCCCAGCGAAGGTGATGACTCTTTCCGCAAAAGATTCCCTCTCTTCGTTGACTGGCGACAAACATTCATGGGTGACGAAACCTCCTCCATTAAAAGGAGAGGTGCCCTCTGAAAGGGGGCATTGTTCATTAGACGAGTTCGTGAGTTTACTGCAATGGGGGCAAGGACGGAATTCGGGCATAGATCTAAGAAATTCGTCGCGAACTTTGTCGTCCCATTTCTTCAAGACTTGAAGAGCGTTTTGCTTGGCTCTTGCGGAGTTATCATGATCTGGGTCTGGAAACAAAGAACTCTCATCGAGCCGATTCTTTTTATTGACAGAATTATGCATATTTTTTCCAGGCGATTCATCGTCAAGGAGGGGATTCGACAGCGCCACTTTCACATCCTCTACTCGCAGTAAACGTGGGCAACAGGGGCATTTTAGCGGACCGGAATGGTTTGGATCAGATATTTGTGAGGACGCATACGATTGTAAACATTCCTTGCAAACTGAGTGATTGCATGATTTGGTGATGTACCAGCCATTTTTTGCTGAGTCGTCATATTTCAATGGGTCTTCCATACAAACGGGACACCTGGTACGTTTAGTAAACCCCTTCACTCGCCTCCTGAAAGATCGTTTCATACAATTGTACAAGTCGCTAGGAATGAATCCGTCAGGCCCATCAAGTCTCCCGGCACATGTTTTCCAATTCTCTGATCCCGCTGTCGACGCCGCAGCAGAAAGAAGGGCATGATATTCCTGTCGAACGGTTGAGGCGTCACGCCTCACATTAGCTTCGTCGTCACTCATAAAATGTTATCAGCAATAGATAACAGGAGGATGAAAGGCCAACAAGAGACAAGTGTGATAAGCGATTCGTTTGTGCCACGACACTTTAGCTGTTCCTCGCGGCTATCTGGCTCTGTGTTTAAGTCCAAAGGGAATTTGATAATTGTCAGTGGGGGGGACAGATGAGAGCGATCGCGTTCCCACTTCACATCGTCCATGCTAATACAATACTCATTTCTTTCATTCCTGTTCACGAGCTTGCATGCCGGTTCACGAGCCGTGCATGAGCTCGAATGAGTCATGCACGACTGTCGCTTCTTTTCTGGTTTTTCATGCTCAAATAAAGAAGTCGTGGACACAAGATCCTTCCAAACCTGATTTGGGGCCAACTCATTATGCGACTTTCTTTTTCGCCTTTATTTGCGCATTATTATTTAAGCCTTTCACTTTGAAAGTGTCAACACGTACGATACAACAAGGATACAACATATTATTATTATGGACAATATGTCAAACCTGTTGCAACCCCGTCTGAACCCCGTCTGACAGCCTCTGGACCTCCTCCAGACTACAACAATGCTCAAGTACTAGTACTGGACCTAGGTTCTTCCTCGCGTCGTATCCATGACCCGATCGGATACACAGCACTAAAACTAAACATGTATACTGCACTCGTATGTGTGCAGTACTAAAAATGGGCACGGATGTCCCTGTGGTGCATCCGGGGGGTGCCAAAAACTTGTCGCAGGGTTACTAAGCTGGTGCTTACCCAAACCCTGCACCCTTTGCCTGACTGACTTCTTGCCAGTTGGATCAAGGGTGGGGAGAGGGTTGCTGTTCATTCTATTAACTAAACACTTGTCAGGCAACCCATGCATTGATCCGGTCATGGTTGCCCCCTTTGCAGCAAAGTATGAGCTGCCGGGGGCGGGGTACTCGGCGTACATATCACTACCTCGTCCATCACTACAATCAAGTACTAGTACTGGATCTAGGTTCTTCCTCGCATCGCATCCATGACCCGATCCGATACACAGCACTAAAACTAAACATGTATACTGCACTCGAACGTGTGCAGTACTAAAAATGGGCACGGGTGTCCCTGGGGTGCCAAAAACTTGTTGCAGGGTTACTAAGCTGGTGCTTACCCAAACCCTGCACCCTTTGCGTGACTGACTTCTTGCCCACGAAGTGCAGGGAACCCGTACTACAGCCAGGGCAAAGGGATGTAGGAGGCCCCCACCAAGGAGACAAGGAGGCGCGGCCGGGGATGCTGTATCAGGCGGGCCCGACCCCGGCTCCTTGAAATACCACATGACAAAGCCCAAACATCATTTTTTGCAATGCTGGGGGAGTTAGAGCGTGACTGGCTCTGCCACCGAGCCCACTGTGAAAGGAACATGGCACTAGATGGGCGGTTGAAAACACACGGGTCTGGTGAGTCACAACGTCATTAACGTGCTTCTGCCGAAACCCACTGCCGTACTCCACAGTGTCCCAATAAACAGTGCACCGAACCACTATGCCGCGGCAGCATTTTTGTTCTACTCCGATGCCACCGCGGCAGCTGTCACGTCATGGAACACCCCACCAGAGATGTTGACGACTTGGAATTTTCGTTTCATATCATGTGACATACCTTCGGAGAAGACATGGAGCTCCTCACGAATGTACTCTTTGAAGGTGGCCCCTTTCCACCTGCCCATCTTCTGAATTTGCCGGTCGGAGTATCCAGCAACGGACAGAGCATTCGCGCCACACGACCGAAGAGGGTGAGTGTCGATATGGTCGATAGGGAACCCTTGTGACGGGTAAGCAAGAACCAGGGCGGCCATTTATAGCGCAGCACTGATATTTCGATCCGTGACATCGAACTGTCCCTTCTGACAAAAGTACGAAGATAGGAAAGCAGTAGAGTTGGAAGTGTGGCTGCGGATGTGGAGATAGCGCCGGCCAAGGGCTCGTACCAGACAAGCAAGATCTTCCCCATTGTGCTCCTGGTGGATGCACACGCCTTTCCAGCCGTTCTTCTGGTTGTCAAGTTTTAACGTGGTGGAGTGTGCAGACATGATGTCCTCCGCAGACGCATTCCGTGGAAGTTGTTGTAGGCGACCAGTGTATTGCCTAAAGAACGTGACATCCTCGAGCTTGAATTGGACAGTCTGCTTGGAGTTATTTCTGGCGCCCTTGCAAGTGTATTCGCCAACATGTAACAAATAATAGAAAGCAATTACAGTTAGGTCGCCCACCGCGCTTTCCAAAGCAGAGGCCTGTGGTGCCATTCCCAATTTGCAAAGGTATTTGGGGACATTGGCTTCGACAGAAAGTTTCTTCAAGGTTGGGGGGTCATGCTTTCGCCACCCATCCAACATTTGCGTTAATCGAGGGATCAGCTTGTCGGACCCTGTCAACTTTATCGGGTTGGTCCCTGTGGCAGCCCTGTGGCCAAGGCAACTGTCTGACCAACGGCGTGGCGCCGTGAGACACTGTTGCAGTTGTGACTTGGCGTCCTCGACCTTCCTCGCCCCTTCGGACAAAAGCGGCGAATCCTGTGAGCATCCGTACCCGGGCAACGTAGCTGGTACCCTGTAAGAAAGGGTCCATTCCCACAGGTTTGGCAAAGGCTTCCCACTTGGCCCAATGATTGTCCCAGCTTTTTGCAGATGTCGCCACTCTGCCAGCGTAAAAGCCTTGGTCCGCAAGATCGAAGTAACTCTCGTAGTGGTTGCAGAGGAGAGGCAGTATAGACTCCAGGACTCCTGTGTGGGTAAAGGGAAGAGCGAGTTGTACAATGTGAGAAAGCTGCGGTCGCACTTGCAATGCCACTTTGCCTTGCTCCCAAAGGACCGGGATGGGACATTGGTCATGGCATTGCGTTGCCCTACAATGTAGAGGGTGGTTAAAGGAGAGGCCTGAGTGATGTGGAGGTGGAGGGATAAAGCCTGAATAAGCTGCATGGCGGCCGGAGAGCTGCGCGCCGCTAAGCGTTGAACCCAATGAACACTCGGACTGTTGTCGCTGTATAAGGCAATGTGTCTGTCACGTATATCCCCCGCCACTGCCTCGATAGCAAGGAACAGGAAGAGGGGGACCGCAAGCTTGAGATCTGAGTTCGTGATACTACCATGTGGGTTGAGGTCTGAGCACAAGTCCGCCTTGACGTCTTTTGTCCATTCGTAATGAAACACTGTGGGTGTGAGAGTGCATCCCTCTCCCATAATCATACCACCCACACCATGTTTTGATGCATCCGTCACTCCGATGATGTGTGGCCAACCTGCGATAAGGCTTCGACACTTGGTTGGAGACAAGATTGAGCTGCGAAGGAATACCCAGCATTCCGAAACAGCCGTTCGAAGCGTTTCATTCCGGCGGAGGAAAACCACCTTTGGTTCCTTGCCGAGGATTTTGTAGAATGGCGACATGAGTCCACGCCCTGCCAGGATGGAGAGGAACGAATGGTGCACCTTGTACAACATAGATCTGAACTCGGTGAAGGGAATGCCGTAGTTTGCATTCTTTGACGTTGCGCGCAACCATCCTTTCATGGTGGCAATAAGCGTGTCTCGCTTCCCTTCCGCGACCCAAATAGTTTTGTTCCCACCATGGAAACAAAAACCCAGAATCTCCTTCACGACATCCCATGATCCTTCTCGCCTAATGAGCTTTTTGAACAAAATGGGATCATCCTCATCCCGTGTGTCCGGGGGAAAGATATCGTGGATCGCACACATGACCGAATTCGCGACGTGATCCAGCTGTGCCTGTGACGTCGCAGTGACTAGGCCGGTGTAGTTGTCAACATACACTTCGACAAGGTACCTAAAGGCATTTTTCTCCACCGGGAGTCCCACTGGCAACACCTGATACGCCAGGCTCACCCGTGTGTGTGGCAAAAACTTGTGGGGTGGGAGACTGCCTATTGGCAGTTCAATGTATTGATCTGCGACATCTCGCCCCGTCTCGGACATGGCACAAAAATAGGGAGGCCACTCAATCCACCCCATCTGCAATGAGTCGGGCACCACAAGGGTTGTGCTGGGTCCGTGACGCTCAGGCAGAACATATGCAACTCAGCGCAATCAAGCCGCCAAAAGCCGTCCTTTATATCCCATTTTGCCACGAATACTTTTTCATCACTTGACGTACTCGCAGAGGCATGGATGATTCTCCCAAGGGAATGGCCGAGTTGGTCAATGGCCCCCTTTTGACGCTGATTTTGTCGTAGCGGCATTGAACGATAGTCCCTCTGTCCCGTCATGCAAGCGGATGGCGAACAATAAGTCGAGAATGGTGCGGTAGCGTCGTGACTTGTGAGGTACCATCAAAATTGGGGAAATCTTGAGCTGTTGGGGTGGATCGTCCCGTATATCATTCCAGTCAACCAATCGGGCTTGTCCACAACAAACTTTCTCCTCAGCCTCAGCCCTTAATTGTTCAATGGCATCGGGAACACGGGCCGATGCATGGGGATAGCGGTCAATAGCCGCCTGCATTGCCGCGCACGTCCAAGGATGTCCCGTTTGGACAGGGCACCCCTTTGTGGCATATTGCAGCAGGGTCAGTGCTGCTGGGTGCCGAAGGACCAGCCCCGATGGGCACATGTGGTTTCGGTGAGGTATAGTGGAATAGTCTAGATCTGTGGGAAGAGTGCCTTTGCTTTCATGGAGTCGGAGATACGAAGAGTCCAGTGACTGGTGCTGTTGTAGCTGCTTCCGTTGGGCGTGATTCTCCTTCTGGAGGAGTTCAGTGGAAACGCCCATCACAGGGACCAGTGTTGAGATGCTTGGAGGCAGGAGGCTGATCAGCGACAAGCAAATGAAGATGGTGTGGAAACTTTTAGTTCTGCTCCAGTCACTGGACAAGTGTGATACACGGGCTGAGGTAATGGTAATTACCTTGCATTCGCTATAATCTGTGCTGGCGTCCAGTTTTGACGGTGGAGGTGTATTTGTACCGGCAGCCGGGCTGAGTTGGTATAGAGTGCCCTTATTGGGCTGCTTGGTCCTGGCCTGTCCCCGTCCCAAGTGTGATGGTGTCATGGCGTGTTGCATTGGTACATTGGAAATACTTTGGCTACACGAACTGTTCTCACCTCGTTCGTTATCCAACAATGGCTTCTTACGCTGCGGTGGCACCGTATCGTCACGCACACACCCGACGGATTGTGTATCCCTGGCTCCCGAGCCATCACGTCCCATGCATTGCCATGGCTCCGTGTTAGGCAGTTCCCGTGTCGCTATCCAATGATCGTCATCCCTCCCATAGCAACCCTGATGATCCCAAATGAGTGGCATGCCTCATACCGTCCTCTTGTACCATTTGTGAGACTGGCCTCCATAGTCCGGCCCCTGGGCAGTAGGTGGCTCCGTTGCTAGGCACTGTTCGACCGCAGAAACTAATCTTTGACAGAGATCCGTAGCAAAAGCGTCCGAGATGTCTGAAAGCAGTGCATGCCCTTGAGGGGCTTTGCCGCACGTCTTACCCTGGCATTTTCCAAGAACGTAAGCGTAGCACAAGTTGTTCTTTCCATTGACCACGTATTTTGAGAGCATCGGCAAATCCAACTCCGCCAACTTTGTCACCCTTAGCAAGATTCTCAATTGGACACTGCGGAAATGTGTCACGTAACCTGCCATCATCTGCTTAATAGTCGGGTGGATGTCAGAGGCGCGAATGCTAACAGGACGGTCACCAGGGCCAGATGCTGTGCTATCTGGCATGAACGAAGACGAGCCGCCATGTGTCTGCCCCCACCGGGGCTTTGCCATAGGAGGTAGTCCTGGCGGTACGTGAAACGGCACTGTTGCTGGACTAGCCGCCTGTTTCTCTGTGTGTGGTCTGAGGTACAATCCCACCGTGGCACTACCCAACCATTTTGTCCGAAGGTTGCCCATGGTGATCCCTCGGCATGCCTGGATATCGGGCCAATAATCTGCATTAGCAGAGAAGTAGGCCACCTTACCTTGCCTGACGCGAAGTGGTCTGCTGTAATGGTCCGGAAGAAGTACTGCCGGCTGTCATTTATGACAGCCCACGTGATTTGGCGGCAGATGAGTGGTGTAAACGTGTTGGCGTTGGCGAAAATGTTATCAGAGTCCAGCATACAAAAAAGTGAGAAACAATTCTCAAAGTAATCGCATTTTTCTCCGAACAACACCCACAAAAGTGCGCAAAACGTGCCAAGATCCAGTTTTAACTCATGGTAGTTTGAGGCTGGGGCCCTAGGGTCACATTTTCCTAACAGCAGCGCTTCAGTGAGTATGGGGTTCCGCGCCGTGAGTTTTATTGCATGTTCCTTCTTTCAAATGTCGGCGGTTTCATTGCCAGTGCATGGGCGGCAAATTAACAGAGACACACCCTGCTCAGCAGTGTTCCAATATGCCGTCGGGGTTCTGGGGCAGAACTCAAACTTGACGGTATCGTCCATTGTTATCTTATCAAAATAGACACCCCGATTCAATTGGACGTCATGTTGTTTTCCCACGCATGCATGTCCTCCATGAGCTGAGTGCGCTGAGCATCTACTTCCTTCTTCAACCAAAAATATCCCCAGATGGGAGGTAACCCAGAGTTGTTGCGTACACAACAGAAGCCCTTCAGCTTTGCCAGCTGGAACTCACTGTAGGCTTTAGGGTCATCAGTGGACGTGGAATTGTTCCGCCTCCCCATGTCCTCCCCGTCCATGCCGGTTCCAATCCGAAAAGCCGCGACGGCTGCTGCTGCAACCTGTGCCAACACGGTCGGTTCAAGGCCAACACCAGTCGGTTGGGGCTGGGTGCCCTGCGTAGGAGCCTGGGTTACTCCCCTGTTGGGTTCTGCTCCATTGGAGCCTTCCTTGTTGTGCTGTTGAAGGGTGAGCCCCAGGCAATTATGTGCCCACTCATAAATGTGATCCGTGCTCCCCATAATTGCTGGCATGGCGAAAGAAAGGACACTACTTGTCGCATTGACTCCTGTTTCCGGCTGTGTAGCCATACAGCACCAATCCATGACCAAATCATAGTGCCTCGGGTCAATACCAGACCGACTGAGGGTATCGGTGATGTGGTCATACAGTTGAGCCAGGGTACGACGCGCTTCAGCGCAAAATGCAACGCAATCCGGGGGCAGTGCCAACATTCGTGGACACACCGTCCTCACCCTGGGTTCTGCACCTGGGGGCACCCAGAACTTGTCTACATTCTCTGGGAGAGCATAGAACGCTTTCATAGCAACGACGTCCTTACAGATCGGGGTATCGTCCCATGCCCAGGCAGCACTTTTTCCCAGTTCAATCATTTGCGGCGAGGCAAACTGCGTTTTGTCCCCTAGGAAGCCCACAGCTTTCCCTTTCCACACCGGATCAGCTCCTGGGATGTTGGGGTAGATCCCGGCGGAGTGCACCAAGTGCACATACGGAGACTTTTTTCGCATCGTTGCGAACACCAACAGCCGTGGAAACGCCAGCGCATCCTCCCGGAACTACTTTTGGTACTCGCTGTCGCCCCGTCGGCTGGATTGCCACTCCAGAAAGGCTACGAGGTCCTGCGAAGTCTTGATGGTGGTATCGTGATGGCTCGCCATGACGAGGGCTGATTTTGATGTGGTGGGGGGGCGGCGACGGACTCCTGGTTGCCGGCGGCTTGCTCCAGGGTGTAACCCCCGCCCGTCCGGTTGACATCACGCAAAACCATGGGATGGGCAGCTGTTGGTGTTGGCGTGGCGTCTGAACCTGGAGTACGTGGTAGCTGCATAGCGGCACTGGCTGCCACGGTCGCAAGTTGATCGAGCGGGGTTTCGTTGGCATCCCCCGCGAAGATCTGGGCAGGATCCGGCAAGATCCATTCCCCTAGCCCCTCCTCGTCCGGAGAGTCGATATCCGCTCCGCCACCTCATCGAACGCTTCGGTGGCTGCGATCGCCGGTGCTGG
This sequence comes from Cyclotella cryptica, assembly GCA_013187285.1. Taxonomy (NCBI): domain Eukaryota; phylum Bacillariophyta; class Thalassiosirophyceae; order Thalassiosirales; family Thalassiosiraceae; genus Cyclotella; species Cyclotella cryptica. Next base: position 31,093 of record JABMIG010000402.1, read on the forward strand.
TGTCCCTTGTTCATCGGGTTGAGTGATTCGCGTGGCATCCGGCGGTGGGACGTCGGGAGGGGAATTTAAATAGGAGAAAAAGTTCGCCATGGCGTCGTAGAGCGTGCGTTGTTGTGGGAGATGTTTTTACTGCTGTTCGCTGTTAATTCTATTAACTAAACACTTATCAGGCAACCCACGCATCGATCCGGTCATGGTTGCCCCCTTTGCAGCAAAGTATGAGCTGCCGGGGCGGGGGGTTTTCGGCGTACATATCGCTACCTCGTCCATCACCACAAGATACCGCACGGGAACCCCGCCAGAACCCGAACCTCTTGAGGCTTGAGAGCTCAACTATACAATATGGTAGGGGTTCAGGGAACACCAAGAAAATCAATTATTTGCTAAAAGATAATAATATTATGTGCCTAATAAGCTCCAACTTCACGCGTACAGTGGTAGGGTATGGTAGTAGTTAACAGATAATAATATTTGTCAAAGTAATTATAAGTAGTAATTACTTAGGTAATATTATTATAATTAATATTAGACACGACTGCTTAGCAAGGCACCAAGAGGAATGGATACCATCTACATCTAATATAGCAACACTAATTTAATATCTATTATGCAGAATTTGAATCTAAACAGATTACTAGTTTCGCTAAAATAGATTCTCAAAATTTGTTAGATCTAGGGTGTATGATTTAGAAAAATCACATCTCTAGAAAAGAATTTATTATCTAACTTCAAAAATCTATTTCTAATGTAGAAAATCTAAGTTATGCGATTATAACTAACCTATGATTTCACGTCCTAGGCATGTATCAGATTAGATCTATTCTTTTTCAAAATCGATCTAATAGGGAATAGTTCTTCTCACGAAAGTCTTGATTTTGTCATTAAGGCTTAAATAAAATACCAACCTATCCATGTCGGCAAATATATTGGGGATTGGTTTTCTTTTGGAGAATTAGTTTTCTTTTGGCATTTACCAATCTTCGTACTATTCCTACGTAAAATTGAAATAGTATCCGGTTTTCTTTTTTGAGATTGGCTTTTCTTTTGGAGATTGGCTTTTCAGTTCACCATTAAAGGTAATTAAAAGCCGGTCCCGTGCTTCTTCACGTATGTCATCGCCAGTTTGTCGCCACGTCACACGAATGTGCTGGTAACCTCATGAGAACCATCCTAGCCACGAACCGTTGGATGAGGCAGTATTGTATTGGAAGACCTGTGAATGACTTTGGCGGAAACACGAATCATGTACTTCATGATATAAGTATTAATATATGGATAATATATATTATTGCCTGTTTCTCCTAGTACGATGTACACTCTACCTATGTGTTCTTGTGTATCTCTAGATACCTCTTATATCATACCATAATATACCATAGTGTATTGTATAAGTAATGCGGTGCGCGCCGCGAGAAATGAGTATTGTATATGGTATGGTATGTACGATTGTTTGCGCACATATCATACCGTACGATACCTACTAGTTTCATGGAATAGAATCATGTGTTATGTATGTCGGCATCTATTATTTCCTATCTACAAACACAAGAAAAATAATTAATCTCTCTCTGTTTTACGGAAACAACCTAGTAATTACCGGTGTATAAGAACCACCGGTGTATAAGATCCACCACTGCAAAATGACCCATTTCGCCGGACATTTTCCGTTTTCGGCCAGTTAACACATTCTATTGACTATAAACCTTGGTCATTTAGATTCTCCTCATTGGGAGCAATAGGCCCATATGTATTGGTCCACGTGGGTCCCATTATTCGCTGAGTTACAGTACGATGACTGAAAACTCACCACACATCACGCACACAACAACCACACACATCACACAACATCTCTCGCACACAACAATCGTCATACAGTACTTCTACCTTACATGACAAGTAAATAGGGGACTTACTTCAGATACATTTATTTTTTCATCGCGATAGGGACACTAGCTTGATTCGTATTATAGGAACCACTTATTGTATCTTTTGTAAATGACCCGACATTTTCCGGTTCTTATACACCGGTAATTACGGTAATCACCTAAAAAATAAACGTAGTTCCCTTAACCCCGTAGTATTGTACCTACCAACAATAATACAATACAGATACAATACTATTTCTCTCTCCGAAATCGGAGGACACTATCATAACTTATCATAAGCACCGCCTCTGCCTACCTCAGCTTGCATATCAGCACTCTTTCTCGCTTGAATCACGTTTCGAAAGGACTCATCGCGTACACCAGTGTCAAGTTGCATGAGGTGAGAACATCACCCATGATATAAATTGATATTCAGGCCGGTCAAGTTTTCATAAACTCATTATTGATTTGCAATTGCCAAGCGAGTCTTCCCCGTCGTCACCCCGTTTACAACGTGTCAGCACTAGAAAAGAATCATTGGTTCGCAAATATCGCAACTATCGTACAAAGCAAATGATTATGGCGTCCGAGCCCAAAAAGCTCATCGTGCTCATTTCGAATGGATGCCATGATAGGACACAATCCGTAAATCAGTCTAAAGCAATGGAATGGTTCAAAACTAGAAACGTGCCATTTGTTACGGTTGACGGCATGGATACTTCTCAACGCGAAAAGCGAAATGAATTGTTCGAAATCAGTGGAGTGAGGGGGAATTATCCACAATTTTTCTTTGAACATAGAGATGGCAGTCTGAGCTTTTTCAATTTCGACAGGCTTGAGGGCCTTAACGAAACTAGTGGCCTTCCGGCTGATGTTCTTGCACAGCATCCAGAGTTTGAGACATGGGATAAGATATTCGGGAATGTTGTTGAATCTTTCGAGTGATCATTGAAGTCGGGAAATTTTGTGTTCAACAATCCATGCTTTAGTTTAAAATGTTGTGTTGGAAGCACCAGCTATTTTCATATAGCAGCAATATTATTATCTCGGACATTGGGAACTGAACTGATGCACAACTCTGGAACTGCTTTCATGTCGACACCATCGTATAAAGTTATTACAACATAGATACAGCATTTCAAATCGGAATTAAGTTTAATATTCCAAGCCAGGATATTTCGCTAAAATTCTCTGTAGTGCCAAGTCAAGTAGCGTTGCCCTTTCCGACAAGTATTTTTGTATCAACCTGTCATCGTTCGTATCATTTGCCCCTGCACGCGCTTCACCCGATGCCTCCGCTATGGTGGATGCGATGAATGATGTCACGTCCAACTCGTTTCTGTCAGATATTGGCTTCGCCAGTAGTCCTAGCCCCTGCCCTTCTTCAAGAGTTGAAAAAACTTCCAATTCCTCTTGATTTGCAAGATAATACCTTAAATTTGCCTTACTGCCAGCATCAATCGAGCCATCGGCATAGACAGTTATAGGGAAATGGCTGCCTACGCATCATACGCACTTCAATTGACTCAGAGTTACAAGGGTTGTTTTCTGTGACGAAGCCATAGTCGGCTAGAGTGTCAAGATTAGCAAGATTTCCATAACTTATGAATGCCTCCTCGCCTTTGGAGTAATCTTTTCCTAAGGACAAGTGCAAGACATTTCCTGGGCCAGAAAATCCTTTATTCTTTTCAATACGAGCACGAGTTTGAACCGATCCATCATGATTGATCATATCCAGCAATGGAGTCATAGCATACGTTCCATCTCCTAAAAAGTTTGCCCTTGAATCAACGCAAGCCAGTGCCCATTGATCTTCGAAAGAAAACAAATGTTACTAGGGATATGAGTATGAGTTTCGGTGTTCGAAGTGGAGTATGTTAGAATAAGATCTTACCAATATCCTTCCTCTCATCATTTTTCATTCTACGCAATAGTTGCCCTCCGTCGGTAACAAGATCAAGTCTCTTCGAATCCCAAAACCGAGGCAAGGAAAGAAGTCGATCGTCATCTAAAGTTGGCAAAACATCCATGTATGGAGCGTACTTTGATTTCTCTCCAAGTTGCCGCTCATAAGCCAAACGTTCGGCGACGCCTTCAAGTTCAATTTTGGAAAGCAATGTATTTAGCCTCCGTTCGGACCAGCATACAAACGTATGCCCTCGAAATAAAATGATCTAGACACGACCATGCTGTCCAAAAATAAATGTTGTTCATTGACTTACCCTCTAATGAATCCGCAACGATGCACGCGCTGACGGGACAGCTCAGCAAGTCTTGACCAGCTTTGATGTCTTCGCTGCAGAACACATATCGACCATCATCTCGTTCCGCTAAATTAAGAGGTGTTTCGATTCCTTGTGATGCAGCCCATGTTAGAAACGCATTACTCGCCTTTCCGAGGGCAACCATGACAACGGTTGTACAAAAGCGCTGTCAGTGTGCGAGCTCAATTTTTCCTTGTGGTACAATTCCTTTCGTAGGCGCAGTTTGTGGTGAGGAAATTAAGACGCGAAAACAGTGCGAAGATAATAGGAAGAAATCGCGCTCAATCCGTGACTTCGCTGTACCATCTCTCCGCACACCACTTTATGACATGAATTGTAACTGAGTGACTACAAATAATACAGAACGATACAATTGAAGCACAGTAAACAATTCTAATGTAATGGGAATCATTCCACCAGAACACTAAACTGAAATTAACTTCTCTAACCTCAAGATAATTTATTTCATCTTATCAGCGTTGGAATTAGGGCCAACCTTCTTCCCTCCCATTCCAGTGACAACATTAACATATCGCCTGTTGTATTGCATGCGCTTCTTCGCCCTACCCCTGGGTTGCTTTCTCTTTTCTTGGGCTTCGACCTTGGGTGTCTGACCCTTAACTTTACCGGCACGAGCGAGCGATCCGTGAACTTTTCCCATGATTTATTACTGTTTTTGGTAATGGAGTTTTGAGCTGGAACCACAGTTCTATGTCGGGGAGTCCAGGAAAAGATGAAGAGTAAAGTTAGTGACATGGATTGGTGAGAGAAAGTAATGAAAACGACAGTTTCAGGACAATTCCGGATGGCATGCCTATCCAATATGCTGAATGAGCACCAATGAGCAACCGATGAGACTGATATCACTGACGATGTCAAACGTTGATGGACCTGCGGCAAATGTCGACTTGAAATCACAATCCATCACGCCGACATCATCGCAACCTAATCCAACCGTCAGCCCTCACGTCCATATCCCAACACTCGAACAGCATTAGATCAATCACATTTGCACATCGAATAGTGCTTTCCTTCCGACAAATCTTCCGTCCCGGGCACCGAAATCCCATGGTCTCACACACCTCTAACGCAACAAAAAGCCGAAATGAAACTACGCGAGATGGGCCAGCTTTTCGGACGATGACGGACCGAGCAAGGGATAGAGGCCAGTACGTAGGAACTCGTGTACAATTTTTAGTAAGTGATCGGGACTCATGACTCAGGACTCATCATTTGAGAAATGGACATTTTTAGGTTGGACACTCACATGGTTCGATTGGATACAGTAGAGTGTCCATGTTTTTGATTTTTGTTAGTTGAGCGACGGCAAATTTGTTAGTTGTCGGAGTAGAGGTCACTAACAAATTTTGAAGTCGCAAATGTCGACTTTGGTGTGTCCATGTCTAAATGTAAATTTGTTAGTGTATCCCCTTTGTCATCGCATGTGACAGACTATTTTTTCGCCCACCAAAACGGAGGGTCGTGGGAAAAAGCAATAAGCTACGATGAAGCCAGATGAAGCCTCATGCAAGGCGTACTAATATAATTGCGAAAGCTTGTAGACTAATTATTTGTCTGCAGGGATTTCTTATACAAGCTAGACTTTGGTTCATTAAAAGTCAGCACTGTTGACGCCGAATCCCCAAGCAACATCATGTCTGATCCCATGGACACTGGCGACGATGCCCCGATGACATGCATCGAAACTACCTCTTGCCCCTCTTTTGGGGTTGTCTGAGAAACAACTAAAATATCAACATGACTAGGTTATGTGTTTTTGTAAATCTATTGAGATCATTTATAATTAATATTATTAGAAATAATTATGAATTTATAGTAAAGTAATCTTCATCTATCATGATCTAAGGTCAAAGCAAAACAAAAGGAAAAACATTTATTTTAATGAATACAATGAAAACCTAATCCTTCAATTATATAACATTACTCGAATTGCTTTGAATTCGATCTTTGATCGGTTCCATTTCTTTATTTAATGCGATCAGACTAGATATATTGATGGAGTACTGATTCAAGATCGAGATGTCTCGATGATGAGGCGATCATCACCGTCGGATGCCTCTCACTCGTTCGACGTGAATTCTTGCTTGAATTCCGCCGTGGCAGTGTTGCGACGAACCATCACATCTCACAAGGGGTGTTTGACGTAGTGTATGGTATGTCGAAAGTCACGAACAGGAAGTTCGAAGTTGAAAGGACAAATCACGTGCGATGTGGCAAATCATCGTCATGAGATTGAGGCTAGATGGGGCGACAAAAACGAGGGGACGACCAAATATATTAGTGGATAAAAATGGGGGGCTACAACCCGGTGAGGCAAAAAAATGCTCTACGGGAGGAATTCAGTATCTCCTACCACTTGCGAGCAACTATCAAATTTGTTAAGTTGCTAACAAATTTGATCAAATTTGTTAGTTGAACGTTTTTCATATTTGTTAGTTCACTTCGCCGGACCGGTGATATTCTCTTGGGAGTGATAAAATGACTAACAAATTTAAAGTCGGTCGCTCGCAAATTTGGAAAACATGGACACTCTACCGTATAACCCGCATTATAAGAACGGGCAAATGTACAAATGATACCTTTGTATGTTCTTATACAGCGATCGTTGTATGTGTTTTTAACACGAGAGCTGTGAAAAGTATCTGTTATTTTATTGTTTTTTGTACCTCCTACTACGATACAATAGCCATTGCGCTGATATGCTTACCCACCATTTGTACTGCGGTGCAAATCGCCCACTCACACATACCAGTAAGCCCACCAGTGATGTGATGATGTGGCTTGTGTGTTTTCACATGATTCGCCGTAACTTTGCTTCCCGACGGAGTTACTGGGAGCAACACATATGGGTGTATTGCTGTTGACTAGGGGAATCTAACGGAGAAACAATTAAAGCTATACTTTGTGTTTTAATAGGTTAAAAATACAAATGTCAGGAAAATTGGCGCGATGTTCTTATAATCCGTTAGCTCTTATAATGCGGGTTATACGGTAGTAGGCCTACCTTTCTACCTCTTTCTACGTACGATCTACCTTGTGGTAGGTAGCAATATTCTGAGTTCCAGCGATCCGGCTGGACCAACGACAACACAGGACAGGACAGGAGAGGCAGGGGACAAACACCTGACCAACACTGACACAAAGCAAGATCACCCCACGACCGGGACGCTCACCAGCAGCTCACCACCTTAGCATTCACATGCCGTCTACAGTCACCCAAAGCAGAGTCATTCATGTACGAAGCACAACGAAACAATAGATTCTAAGCAACACGCTTCAGCCGGCATCGACTTCCTCCCCGGCGTTCAACAATGTTCCTCCTTCCAGCGATAGGTGCCTGGGTATCAGACGGAATAATCCTCTACATTCATTTCGTCAAGGGGGGCTCTAGCACATCCCAGCCAGTTGCATTTGACTTGGAAAAAAATAATTACGATTTATATTGTGGAAGCTTTGGCACTACGAATTGTCGGCGCCTAAAGACTATCGAAGGGTTATTTTCTAATTTTTCTGACATTGAAGAGGTTTCGGACGTGTCATCATTCCCAGTGGCAGTTTTGAATGAAACTGTTGGTGATTCAATATTATTTGGCAGCGACAATGTGGAGGATGAGAGCTCATCATCTGTAGTGCTGAGTTCTGATTCAGATGAACCTCAACAAGATAGAAGTCCATCAGACAAAAATGAATCCATCGGAATCTCCGTGGTTGCGATTGAATCCAGCACTGGATATCTCGCTCTCCTTGCCATAGTACGCTTAGTTCTTCTCTCTCTTCCGTTGTCGTACGCGGCATTTTATGGCACGAGGGTAATATGCTTGGTTGGCCATTATATTTTCGAGGGGGGTTCTGCTATGGTCGTTGTGGGTCACATGATGGCAATATTAATTCTGAACCCATCGAGCTTTTCCATTAAAAGTAATGCGGCAGATCCTGTTGGGGATAGTGCTATTGATGGAATGGGCGGGGTCGATGATTCTCTGTTTGAAAATGCATGGGCGCTTCTCACTTTGTCGTTAGTGTCCATCCTTCTCCATTTCCTTATTGTGCTTCATGTGAGATCCACTGGTCCAGCAACACAAGATTGGTTGTATGAAGAGCGAAAACGAAAGAGGAAACGAATGGCGTATGCTATTGCAGCACGCAACCATGGTTTTCGTGGGAAAGGCCTTGGAAGCAATGATATGATTATGGTCAGTGGCGATCATGGAAGTGACCAAGAAGAAGAAGGGGCAGATGAAACCCCGTTACTGTTGCCGGGGGGCAATGGTTTGAGCGAGGACAAAAATCTATCAAACAACAGCAGACTATCTTTTAACAGTGACCACTGGAGAGAACGGTTCAGGTGTCTTCCCGAACAATATGAGGTATTCATAAGTGAAGCACAAGCACGTCTGGATGCAGCACGCAGAATGTGGATGTCTCGTCTTGAAGATGCTAGCCACGGACAAGAAGGTGTCAGAGATGCGACAGACATTGAAAATGGGGAATTTGTGTCATCGCCGCTGTCGGCGCCGACGAGCATACTTTCTCAGGCTATTCACAGCGCTGCAACAAACGCTACACAACTACAAACAAAACTAGGCCGCCCTGATCCATTCAAAGTATTGTTACAATTGTTTGCCTATGAAGACGTATGGACAAATCATCGTTTGGACTTGGCGTTTTCGTGTGAACAAACGAATAGATCTAATGCAGCCAGTGATACAAGTGGAGTATCCGACAAAAGAAGAGCGGCGTTATCATTCTATGCGCCACAACTGCTATCATTTCTTCTCCATGGTGCTTATTTTGATATTTCATCAAAGCTTGAAGAGTGGGTTTTAAAGCAGTGCTCTCGAGACTTGCATTTCGCCCACCGTTGCTTTTGGTTTCTGAGAGCTTGGTGTTTGGGTTCCCAGCAACAGAAACCCAGCCATAATCGCATTCGCAGTGGTGGCAGTCTCGGTGAATTGAACGGCAGCTCCTTTGTTTTAGACCCAACTAGTCGACTTAATGCACGGAGTGAAGTTGCTTTCAATCAACTTCGTGGGAGTGAAACAAATCTGTATTTGTCCTATTGTCAGGGTTTATTGGCCGGATCACGGTACCAAAATTATAGCAGCAAATCCAATTCTTCAATAGTTGATATGGAAACGTCTTATTTGCGCTTCAACTCTGATGGAACAAGTGAAGGATTGGCAGGTTCTTCGCCATCGAAATTCTCTCATGACGAGCGAGTTCTGATCGAAGAATTGCTGCAGCGGGTCATTAAGCAGGGATCTAAACCTGCAACCAAAGCTCAATATGGAGGTGTTAAAGACAATATTCGAGTAGACATTGAAGTTGGCGGCGATTTTGCGAACTCGCCATCTGCATTAGCGACTGCGGTGGAGAAGGGATTAGTACCTATTGATCCTCGAACAGGTTTTCATAGCACACAGCATCTCGATTGCATTACATCTCCTCAGAAGTACGGGTTCCTTCCATTGAACAATTCAGGCGAACCATATCAAGAAAAACGCCAGGCCTGCGATGCGGTCTCGTTATTTTTGTCGGCTCCGATGTTTTTAGACGCCCTCTTGTCCATTGCTGATGACCTCATGGATGTCCCTAAGGCGAACCGCACTGTTTCGTTACGACAACGGCTACAAAGTTTGGAGGTAGAGTTGCTCCCATCCAATGTGGTGTATCTTCCTATAGGATTAGGTAACATGCAACATCGTGTGTGGCGAATCGTATCAGATGAGAGTCTCGCTCTTTCGACAAATGAGCGTGTACCATGCATTGTAACTTTGGAGGTTATTGACTACGCGTATACCGATCCCACGTCCAGTAATGTATCAGACGACAGTGCGATAACTCTTGCATGGGTAAACGATCCACGCCCTCCAAAACGACATAGCACATTGATAGACAAGATGGCTAAATATACTCAAGAAGGGTTGAGAAGGCTTGATGATCATTTTAGTCAACATGGGGATGGCAAATCAGGAGTGATTGAAAGAAGACGGACTGATTTTATGCAACAAAGAAATGAATCATGGAAGAAGTATTCACCGGTGCAATTGGTGGAGTCTGTGGACGAGGGGGACGACGCTTCTTCTTGTAGTCACGATGAGGAAGCGCCCGCTGAAAATGGACATCGCGATGATCATGACGGTCTGTTGTTTGAGCTTTGCCCCCCGCCTCCATTAGGAGGCTCTCCTTCACCCTTGCATGAACCATGCGATGAAATACCCCCATTGGTTCACTCGGCAACCGATGATGACGAGATTAAATTGAATGCCGTTCAAGCAAGCCCGCTTGACGCTCCACAAACGCCCACTAAATTTGAAAAAGCATCCGAATCATCTATGGGACAATGGTCGACGCCAACATCCGCACGGAAACCAAGTGTCAAGTTAAGAAAGCGGATGAATTTCATAGGTGAAATAAGTGAAGAGGACAGTGATGATAACTCTCCGCAAGCGAAACAACGTAAAAGGATTGCTATCCCTCCCTCCTCTAAGAATATCCAACGAAGCGATTCAGCCCCTGTAGAAGTCTCGAATCCAGCGCTTGCCAACGGCCCAGCTCCGACTGTTGTATTTAAAGAAGATTGGAAAACAAAGACAGAGCGACTGCGCAATTCCTCTGTTTATGGATCGCATGATGGCTGGAGGTTACTGCCAATTCTGATCAAGTCAAATGACGACCTTCGCCAGGAACAGCTAGCGTCTCAGCTGATTCAGCGGATGGCGTTGATTTTAGCGAAAGCAAATATACCCGTGTGGTTGTATCCATATGAAATTGTTGCACTGACTGGCCGAGGTGGAAGTGAGTGTATTTTGATTTGATGTTGATTGCAATTTAAGCCATGAGTGATCTGAAATTGTCATTCGCCCTGTTATTGTCTCTGCTGTAGTCATTGAATGTGTCCCGGATACAATATCAATTGACTCTTTAAAACGGAACGACCCTGACTTCACCGATCTCAAAAGCTTTTACACCCAACACTTTGGATCTCAAGGATCGAATGCGCTATGCAATGCCAAGGCAAATTTCGTTGAAAGCTTGGCAGTAAGTTCTATCAAATGAATGAGTGATGAATCAACCAGTCGCGCCTCGAAATCCTTACTAACACTCGTCCGTCGATGTCTAGGCCTACTCCATCGTGTGTTTCTTGATGCAGATCAAAGACAGACACAATGGAAACATTTTGCTTGACAATAAAGGGCACATTATCCACATCGGTAAGTTAGTTCTCATTTAAATTCTTCTTAACAAGTCTCCCCATTATTCATTGAACTTTTACTTGTGCGCTTCATATCCAGACTTCGGCTTTTATTTCCTCTCGAGCCCCGGTAAGAATAGTGGCTTCGAAAGTGCCCCCTTCAAGCTCACCAGAGACTTTGTAAGCCTCATGGACGGACCGGACAGTCGCACTTTTGCCAAATTTCGCGAATTATGCTACAAAACATTCATCGAGTTGCGTAAGAACTGTTATCAGATTACTTTGCTTGTGGAGATGCTCATGGAGGGCAATGAAGATTTAGCATGCTTTCGTGGGACTCCTGAAGAGGCGGTGAGAGGGCTGAAGGAGAGGTTTCGACTTGATTTGAACGACATGGCATGTCTGAAATATGTGGATTCTCTCATCGATGAAAGTCTGGAGAATTGGAGGACTCGATGGTATGATCGTTATCAGAGATTTTGTGTTGGAGTGATGTAATAACAGGCACATAACATTAATATGCTACTTCACTATTGCAAATCTTTACGTCTTCTAAGGCTACTTTTACTCTTCGAGATTCGATTTCTTGACCTTATCCGATGCAGCCCCCTTCCGTTTCACCGTCGAAGGAACAAAGCTCACAACAGTCTTATCTCCGTCGTACTTCTTCTTTTTGAGGATCTCCTTAGGAGGACGCTTCGTCCCACTCTGCTCCTGTGCATCTAGAGTTTGCGTTATTTCTGCACCAGGATAAGGAGCAACCGCAGGAACTTCATAAGCACCGTACGCTTCCTCTGTGTCAGGGTAGGCGTATGAATCCTCTATGGGATACTCCACATCGACAGAGTAAGGAACTGCATCATCGGATGGAATGGGATACTCGACGTCGATTGGATAGGGGACATGGGCAACATTCTCCTCGTCGCCTGGAGGTGGATAGTAGGCAGAAGGATCTTCTTTTCCCTCATCGTAGCCATCCTCGTCGTCAGATGGAGGCGGGAGGCACATATCCACTTCTGGCCTATCCTCTTCGTCATCCGATGGAGGAGGAACGCAGATATCAACTTCCGGTGTATCCTCTGCATCATCAGATGGAGGAGGGAGACACACGTCCACTTCTCGTCCATCAGCATGAGCATATTCAGAGTCTTGATATGGGTTGTTGTCTTCCGCATCATCATTTTCATCATCGGACGGCGGTGGTTCTGCAACCATTGTTTCTGAGTTCGGCGCGTATTGCTCTTCTGATACTGATTCCTCCTCCTGGGGCTGATCAACTCCTGCTTCCTTCATTGCAAAGGAATCATCGGTTCCTTCTTTTGATATAGCACTTTCACCCTCATTCATCAAACCCTGTTCCTCTTGATCTCCTCCTTCGCGAGGAGCCGGAGGTGGTGGAGGAGGAGGAGGAGGAATCGCCAAGAAATCGACCTCTCCCAACAAAACAAACTCCCCCTCTTTCCCTCTTCGCACGGGTGTCGTTTCGGGGAAAAAACCAGCACCTTTCCAAGCATGCATCTGTACCCCCGGAAATGGACCTTGAATGGCTCCGCTCGAATTGTCACGGTAATACCACGTGGGTGTTTGTGGATCATATTGCTCGGAATGAGTAGGGCGTGTGCTTCATCGAGTGGTTGATGGCGTTTATCCGTTTGTTCCTTTTGTCGATTCCTATTCTCCACCGCCTGCCGTTCAATCTGTTCTCGATTACGATATTCGGCATATCCGTCGGACGAGGGACAGCATGGATCGAATTTATCGGTGGCATCGTTTTTCTCCTTCTTCTTGAGTTTGTTGCGTTGCCATCGTGGAAGATAGGGTTCATTCGCCTGTGCTTGTTGTTGGGTGTAGTCGGCAATTCCGTCGAGTGTTTCGTCGTATTCCATTTCTTCTTGGGAGGCCCAAATGTCGGCAAGAACTTTCGACTTGATCTTTTTCGATGCACGCAAAACGGCTTGTGATGGGGCTGGGAGGGATGGAATTGATTTCTGAGTGGGCGGTGGCGGTGGTGGCGGCGGAATGGGAGGAGGAGGAGGGGGCGGCGGGGCTGAAAACGATAGATGTTGAGGTGGCAATGGAGGCGGCGGCGGGGGAGGTGGTGGAGGAATGAGACCTGGTTGTTGTTGGGACAGTACGAAAGGTTGAACAAGTTGATTTGAAGGCTGCATCGGAGGTGGAGGTGGGGGCGGCAAATGTAATAACGGAGCAGGAAACGCAGCGGGTGGTGGCGGAGGCGGCAGTGGCGGAGGAGGAAATTGTTGCATCGGTTCGACAGGAGCCGGATCGGTAATGACTTGATTATTCCCAGTCAAGTCTTGTTGCATCTGCTTCCCGCCCGCGTCATCCCACAATCTCTTCCGCTTCCTGTCACCAGTGTCCTGCTCGTCGTGGTCCTCCATCTTGTCCCTCCACCTCTCCGGAACCACTGCCTGTCCCAAATCCATGGTGGTCCCCCCATCCCGCCCGTAAAACAACTTGGGCTGACCCGGAGGCGGCACCCCATACGGATTCATGACCGGATCGTAATACACGGAAGCATACCTTTCCGCCAGCGAGTACTTCGATTCGTTCAATGCCTTGACGCCCTCGAGAGTTCGCATGGAGGCCAGTCGAGCCTTCTCCTCCTCGATTCGCTGCTGTGCCGCCAGTTCGGCGCGTTTCGAGGACTCTGCCTGAACTATTTTCAGTTCCTTGCGCAACCGCTCCAGTTTCTTGATTTGAATCGAATCCAATCCGCCCTTGGTGTCGTCGTTACCGCCGCCACCGTCGTCGCCATCGTGGCCGCCCTTCCCGAATCGATCCCGGCGACGTTCTAGCGCCGAAATTTCGGCTTGGATCTCATCGACGCTTCGAGTCGCGGCGACTTTGGCGTCTCGGGCGGCGATGCGGGTGGTTTTGTTCTTCTTTAGTTCTTTTTTCCGTTGTTGCCGCCGGTAGAGGTCGATCGGGTTGGCGGATTTCGCCATGGTCGAAGATGATGTGTTGTTAGTTGTGTTTCGATGGTTCTTGGATGTTGTAGGATGTTGTGTGTTCTTGACCGGGGGCACAGGTTCCACAAGCCTCCCCCAGCCACTTAATAGAAACCCTGTTTTTTGGCAAAAAAGGAATCCTAATAATTAAGCAAAGAAGACTTCATATTTTTTCTTACCTGGGAGCTACGGGAATGGTCAAAAAAGAGAGGTTTTTATTGTGTCTGTTCAATGTATCACAAAATGATTTTGAGTAGTTGAAAGGACTGTAAAATGCTTCTGCGTAGTTTGACGGATAGAAATATGCTTCTCAGTAGTTCGACGGACAGAAATATGATTCTGCGTAGTTTGACGGATAGAAATACGCTTCTACGTAGTTTGACGGATAGAAAATCTTTTTTCTTTAGTTTGAAGGATCCATTAAGTGCAGTTTTAGTAGTTCAACCTCTGATACGGAGTTCAGCGCATATATTTGTAGTTCAACATGATGTGTTAGCGTTGAACGGATTGTCACATGTGACTTGAAGACGTGAAATCTTCTAGGACATGTGAGTTGGTCGTGATTGTATGAATTTTTGTTTGCCAGGACAACAAATTCTTAAAAAGTGTCTTTTGTGGTATTGGCTTTACACCAATTTCTATGGTACCGGTGAGCCAAAAAAAATCGCGACACTACTCATCAGCAGCGCATCCGCACCATGATGATTTCCGCCGCCGTCGTCGTCGCATCACCTCTTCCATAAAAAATACCGTTGCAACACCAGGTCCGCCACGATCTCCCTCATTGACACATCATCTGCTACCATCGCGCCGCTTGGTTTGGTCGAATGATATTTATTTAACAAGAAATTGGACCATTCCTACGATTAAGTATTTGTTGCATGGAAGCCACGCTGGCAGGAAGCAGGAGTGATTGAAAAATAGCCAGTGTAAGTTAATTCTTACGTGAATTTTCCCTATTCATCCTCTAAGTCATCGCCTAATAAGTGGCCTTATTGTTGTTCATTTCTGTCCCATCTTTGATAGGCTTCTCGTTCGGCTTTCATGGCAAACTTTCACCTTCGAGATAAGCAGATTCGACAATCAACCCAGATATGATAGAGTTTGAATGGATTGACTCGGGAATGGAAAGTTCTAGCTGTGGTAATTCCTAGTTATGCAAAGAAATAAAGATTGCATGATAATGGAGATAGAAATTCTACCGATGAGGGTGTGGTCGGCAGAAGGCGATCCTGTAAACCAACAAGTGATGCAGCAGCTCTTCAAAATAATTAATCGTGCAGTAGATGCCATGCCATTAAAAAGTATAATTTTTCAAGGAAATAATGCAATTATTTTTAAAAATATATCAGACCACACATAGTAGAAGAGGTCTCTGTTGTCTCATGGATGACAGCAATAGTAGGGCACCATTTTTGCACAGCATCCACCATAATATATAGTGTGATGGCATGATTCTGCTTTGGAGTTGATGGACCTTTTTCTCCATTTGTTCATCGCTCTTATTCATGTTAGGCGTGAAGTGAAACTACATTGTCTTGATAATTAAAAAAAGAGTTATTGTCAGTGCAACATGTCGACATGAAATAATGGTCGCATATTTTTTCATCTGGAGGTTGACAATGAACTCTGATTTAAGGGGGAAGCCATGGTGTGAGACTCATCTGTTAAGATAGAGATCAGGGAACAAGTGATTCCATGAGAATTGAAAAAATTAAACAATGTAAGAGCAATAGTAAGGGAAGAATCTCTTCCTCGAATCTCTTCCCTAACTGCTTTTACCCAAAACTAGTCTATTGCAATTCTTAGAGAACTAGTGAAATTGTTTGAACAACCTGGAATGGAATGAGATCAGGTTCATTTTTCTTGTTGTGATTGGCTCAAAACATAAGCAGTGATAATTTTGATTGCATTACACGTCCGTAAGTACTGTATTGGGAGTACTGTACTAGTCTATTTCAGTTGTAATTCCTGGAGAATTTTAGTTGGCATTCATTCAGGGAAGCAAGTTGGGAATTGTACATGCTCCAAGAATGAACCATAATACAATTTCTTAAGCCTTAAGAACTGTAATGGGTGTATTGGCAGACTTAGATTACTATCCCTCTAGACTTCCATTATAGAGTGTGATCTCACGGAAAATGTAGAGACAATATGTGAAAGAAACAGCCACTAATACCTGTGTGAAAATATTCAAGGGGTATATTAAAACTACAACCTGCAATTCAATGCTGCAGGTTTGTGGTTTTTGAAGAAGTACTAGTACTAGTAATTATGATGGATTAGAATGTAAATAACAAGTAGGTTATAATAGTATTTAGATATGTTCCTGTGTCAGGATACATTAGAACAACATAAAAAATCTCATGGAAAACAGACACAAAGTTTGACAGAATCATTCATTGATGCCTTTGTGATAAGATTAAATGTGTATCTTAAAACAATGATCTGATAATAAATGCTGCAAATTTGTGTTTCTTACTGAAACTATAGTAATTGACATCGAGTAGTTTGTGAATAACTATTAAGTTATGGTAATATTTTCAGATGCCGTTCTGTCATGATGTATGAGAACTACATGGTGGAGGGCCCAAAGATTTGGTGGTTAGTATACATTCTGGAGGGCTGAGTTGACAATTTTAATTGTGCAGAGTAGGGATAGTGGTTTTTGGTATGGTTGCAATAACAAGTGGCAATGTTTTGTGTAGTCAATTTTTGAGGATGGTTTGGACAGGGTGTGCCATGTGTCTTTGGACTGTGTTTTTGACGAAGGTCTAATCTGAAGAATGAGATTTTACATTCTATTTAGTTATGTTAGTTGTTGGTAATTCTATTTTGGAAAGTTGTACTTGAGGTCAACTTTCTTGTGGGTGGTATTGTCAGTGATTCAGTTGGAGAACATAACACACTTTTGCGAAAACCCTTGGTGTAAAGGTCTGGGAACACTTAACAATCAAATGCAGTATGCACTGCTTTTTGATCATCGCCAGCTCATTGATGTGTGATGCATTCGATCTCAGATTAGTTATTCAACATCAAGATTTGGTATTTAAGTTGGGGTAAGGCACTGGGATGAGCTTGACTGCATTCATCTGAATTGTTGAGGAGCATGTTGGGAAGGAGACAATCAGTAAGCTCATGCCCCATCAACCTGGAGATTGTAAGTCATTGCCAAAAAAATGGCCCAGGAAGGTCATAGATGTGCTGTCATTAGAGTTAAGTTTAATGGTCTTGACAAAAATGAAATTCTTGACGTCAACAAACTGGGTAAATGCTGGCTTTTCAAAGGGGACGCAATCACTGTTTTTGAAATATGTAGCAAGTTGAGTTAAAATAGGCCATTTTTATTCATAAATATCAATGAATGCATGTCATGATATAGTACAAAGCCATTTGATAATTCAACCATAATAGCAACACCAACCAAAGCACAACTTCTCATACTTCATTCTCAAAAGTAATTTCAATCATTCACTTCTTCCTTCTAAACTCCTGTCAAAAGGAATATGTCTCTGTGGCAGATTCAGCCAGTTCTTAGAGAACTACAGAAATTTTTTGTACAACCTGGAATGGCATGAGATCAGGATAATTTTTCTTGTTGTGATCTGCTCAAAACATAAGCAGTGCTAATTTTGATTGCATTACAAATCTGTAAGTACTGTACTGGGAGCACTGTACTAGTCTATTTCAGTTACAATTCTTCAAGAATTTTAATTGCCTTTCATTCAGGGAAGCAAGTTGGGAATTGTACATGCTCCAAGAATGAACCATAATATGTTTCCTTAAGCCTTAAGAACTGTAATGGGTGTAATGGCAGACTTAGGTTACAATCCCTCTAGACTTAGATTATAGAGTGCCCTCTCATAGAAAATGTATCATTTCTAAGGGAAGACAGAGACAATATATGAAAAAGCCACTAATACCTGTGTGAAAATATTCAAGGGGTATATTAAGATTATGATCTGCAAATCAATGCTGCAGATTTGTGGTTCTCGAAGAAGTATCTGCCTAATGCAAGTGAATTTTTAAAATAAAATCTCATCCACTATTTATCCATTATATGATCTGTGGTTGGTTGTTGATTATTTTTGTAGTTGGGCATCAATTAATACCTGGAGCTCAAACAGTGACTACTAGCTATCATTTATATGACTGTCACAAAGAATTATTGACTGTTAACCCTGACTTCCTTTGTCATGCTATCAACCAAGACATGGTCTTATCCAAGAGATGTTAACATCAAATATGTTGGAAATGAAAGGTTCCATTGAAACTCAATCAATTATTTTTACTTCATAATGCTTACCAACCATCTTAAATTATTTCTTCAAGTCCCCTTCCTCTCATGCCCTTACCCTAACAATAATACCTAGTAAATTATGTTTTACAGTATGGTGCTACACTAGGTACTACAACACCACTAAAAAGAAGGGGAATTGAAATGGCACAGTATGGTTGTCTCTTCTACTTTTCCATTGCACAGGGCAACTTGTTACACGTGGAAGTATTAGGATGCCTAACAAAAGTGCAGTACCCTTTGCCCCTAACTTACTCTAGAGAACAACGTCATTCATGTCGTAGAGATATCCTATTACATTCTACGGAAAAATCATGTAAAAGCACTTCAAATGATACTGGGACTTATTTGAATGCCCAAGTAAGAGATGGTTCCCTTTCATACAATTTTAGTACAATAGATGTAATGCAATCTGAAACTTGCGTAAGGGTATCGTCACAGGAGACATAGTAATATTTCCTACATAGACAGACACCGGCCATGTTAAGCAACTACAGGTGACACGAGAACAGATGGAAGGGGTCTCTAAAAAATAATTGGCAAATAATTGATGCAAATTTGTGTTTATTATACTCTTGGGGAGAACGTAGATAGCTTTTTTATGTGTTATATTTTAGAGTTTAACGGATTGTCTTGTGACTTACAGGCATGAAATCTTCTAGGACATATGAGTTGTTCATGATTAGTGTTGTGTATTGTGTGTGGTGCATGACGAGTCCTGCTATGTCTCTCATAGAGTAAAACAATGATTGGAATCACACCTGGTCATTCTTTAAGTGTTGTTAATCAAGTCCAAAATATCCAGGCTGGTTCTTGTCAGTTCCCCATTTCTATAGCTTATGCCCTTGTTAAAAGAATTCTTGACCTTTTACTCTGGCATACTTTAGCATTCTATTAACTATGACATGGTCCTATGCAAGACGTTCATATCAAATATGTTGGGAATGAAAGGTTCCAGTGAACACCTGTCAGTAATTCAAAGAGGCATGGTGGCAGTCTTGTTGGTATGAAGTTGGTATGGCTTCAAAAATAACCTGACCTCTAACCAAAGAGTCTGTGCCCACTCATATGCCTCATGATTGTCTGAGTTTACTGCATTCTCAATTCCATTGAGCAGTATATTAAAACTATGATCTGCAAATCAATACATTCATTTTGATATCAATTTTCCATAGCAGTGGTTTTTACATGCACTTGTTACGAATGGACATGCTATGGCAAGATTGAGGGGTGAGGCTGATGGTATGCAAGAGGATGGAGAAGGTGATGCAGAGGGGGAGGAGAAGACAGATAGTGAGAGTGTTGGCAAACGTGATATGAGTGTGAATGACAGTGGTAGTGACAGTGAGGAAGAATATTGATCAGCACAACATTAATATTGTGCATGCTGTTCTAGCTCTGGCAACATGCTGTTTCTCAGCCAGGTACTGAGGAGATATGAAACTTGTGCTAGTTTTTTTTCATTATGACCTACTTGGTTTCATTAATAGTTATACTCAGTTGGTCACTTTTCGATGAATTCTCTACAATACTATAATGTGTCATTACTCTGTATATCATATTATGCAAATCCTGTGGCCTATGCCCACATTACTTTCAGGCAGGTCCTATATCAATTTCATCTTACATAATGATGCCTACCAGAAAGCAATTTCATAAATCAACAATAATAGCAACACCAACCAACAAAAACTTCTCATAATTCATTCTCAAAAGAAATTTCAATCATACATGTTCTTCTTCTAAACTCCAACCACAAAGGAATATGTCTCTGCGGCAGATTCAGTCAAACCACAATCCTCTGTTTTCCTGCATTTGTTCCCATGCCCTTTTCTTGGCTCCATCATTGTTTGTGGTGACTTGCTCTGCAGCTTCAACACCATAAAATTTCACAGTTATATCTTCCACAAATGGCTTGAAGGTGGCAGTTGCATTGGAGCATCCTTGCACATAGGCTGTACACAAAATGCAGACAAAAAGACAAAAAGGGCTGAAGCTCATGTGCAAGGTTGGTCATGCGTATTTAAAATATTTTGAACAGTTTATGTACTTATTCATGCAAAGTTCTTACACATAGAGGCATTGCTAGGTTTGACATAAGGAACCTGGTCTTGTATCTTGCTCCTGCATAACAGAATGAACGTCTTAGAGTAGAGGAAAAAAGAAACGTAAAATTGGCGCATCACTGGGACTTTTTGAATTTCATGTAAAAGATGGCTTTTTCTTAGTACATTTGGACTGGGCTGCCTAGGGATGGACCATTTGTGAAACTCTACAGAGTGTCATCTTGCCAGAAACATATCATTTCAAAGGGAAGGCAGACACGATGCATGGTAGAAATAGTCACTAATGTCAGTGTCAAAATATTCAAGGTTAAGCAAATATGCCTGGAATGAAAGGTTCCATTGAAACATCATCAATTACTTTTTACTTCATTATACTTACCAACCGTATTAAAAGTATCTCTTCCAGCCCCCTTCCTCTGATGCTCTTCACCTAACAATAATGCCTAGCTAGTATATTATGTTCTACAGCATGGTAATACAATACCAGTAAAGAAGGAGTAGATTGTGAGTGACTGTTATTTTATAGTAATATTTTCAGATGCCCTCTGTCATGATGCATGAGAACTACATAGTGGAGGGCCCAAAGATTTGATGGTTCTCAAGAATACGTTCCGGAGGGCTGAGTTGACAATTTTAATTGTGCACAGTAAGGATAGTGATTTTTGGAATGGTTGCAATAACAAGTGGCAATGTTTTGTGTAGTCAATTTTTGAGGATGGTTTCGACAGGGTGTGTCATGTGTCTTTGGACTGTGTTTTTGAAGAATGTCCAATCTAAAGAATGAGGTTTTAGGTTCTATATTGTTATGCTTAATTATTTTGTTGGTAGTTCTATTTTGTAAAGTTGTACTTGAGGTCGACTTTTTGTGGATGATATTGGGTGTGATGCAGTTTGGGAGCAAACAAAGAAAAAACATTCATTGCCATTAAGTTATGCGGTGTGACATATTTTTATTCATTGTGCCATTAAAGTGAGCACTCATTGCCATGATGAGGGATGAAACAAATCCCAAAGAAAGCTTTCCAATGTTCTGCTAACTAACATCCACAATCAGAGTCTTCACTTCCGTCAACGGTCTATCCAAATCATCCGTCGTGACCCCCTCAATCGCCATAACCACCTCCATACCCCTGTAACCCTCCCAAACACGGGATGCTTATGATCCAACCAAGGCGTGGCACAGTGGTAATAAAAACTGACTCCCATTTGTATTGGGTCTGGCATTGGCCATCGAAACGGTAAAGGGACGATCGTGTCTCAACTCCCTCCGGATTTCGTCTTCAAACTCTCTCCCCAAATGGATTCTCCCCCCAGTACTATCTCCCAGGGGGTGATGATTCGTTGACAAATGACATTGTCGTAATATCCAGATTGGGCGTGACCGATGAAATTTTGAATGGTTGTGGGAGTTTCCTTGGGGAATAATTTGATGGTGATGTCTCCGTGTGTGGTTCTTAGAATGGCGGTGGCGGCAGTGGATAATTTGGTGTCAGAGGAATCGTAGTAGTTGTTGGAATGGACGAAATGGGATGCCTTGAGGAGATCGGAGGCGTCGAGGGGTTTGTTGAGAACGTCTCGACTTTGTTTTGCGCCGTGTTGTTCCTCAAGGAGTGGATTGTGGTGGCTAAAGGCGTAGAAACAGCCTTTGCCGTAGGCGAGGACAATAATGAGAGAACCATTGGGGGCAGCATTACCATCATAGGATTTATGAGATATGGCGGCACTCGATCCTCCCATTCTCGCAAACTGCAATTGTTGATCGACATTGGCATCCTTGGTACAGAGACGGACATGAAAAAATCGTAACGTGATGTATGGTGTAGTGACCAATATGGTCAGTATCACTAGATGCGTGGTGATGGCGGCTTCATGGAGGTGGCGGCTTGACGGCGATGCCAGCAGGAACGTTGTCGACAAACAACTGAATGAGTTACGGCCGTCTTAATCCATTTTTGGAAGGTGTCTGTGAGGTGTCTGTGTGTCATGGTTTCTGATTTTTTTGGCTTGAGTTGTTACGTGATGTTACACAGTGTTACACTTCATAATACACCCATGATCACTGATAGCTGATAGCAGAAGTTCGTGATATCTATCACGTTGGTTCATGGCCTATGTGTTAGGCCAAAAGCCTGTCACAAATCAATTGTCAAGCATTTGTAAAGTCGTCTTTGCGAATCCTTGTCAGTAAAAACTTTGACAAGGATTTGCAAAATGCCTAGGAGTACGTAGAATAATTCTGTGACCAGTGCCTAATTAGTTTTAAATAGTGCGATTTTTGACAGTTTGGCAGTACGTGACAAAAAATATGGCGCCAAAACGTATCTAACTGTCAGTACATTGACAGGTAGTAATTCCGATCGTAACAGGTGAAAACGTGTTGGTGTTCTGGATAATTGACAAGGAATTGTAATCGCGGAAAAGTAACTACCCAATTACAATTCCTTGTCAATTGCAATCGCGAACTATAGGTGCGTGATTACAATTCCTTAGCAATTATATTTGCTTGAAAAGTGTAAAGAATGGATGGGGTTGTCACTTCAAGTTGGCATCATTCTGTCATCGCAATGTGCGTTAGATGCCAACCTTTTCTGTTGGGCCACCCAATTGATGCCAAACTGGATGTCTTTGCAGAAATCCCGAGCTAAACCTCAGTTGACGAGGAATTGCAAAGTGTCATTTTGCAAATCCTTGTCAAAGTTTTTACTGACAAGGATTCGCAAAGACGACTTTACAAATGCTTGACAATTGATTTGTGACAGGCTTTTGGCCTAACATATGGTCTGGTACTTGTTCCCAGAGTAGGTATATTATGTACGAGTATGGTACCATTGTTGTGTGAGTTCTCACATCACGGTTCATGACTCCGTGAAATCCTTTAAACATTCACGCCCATATTTTCTCAAACAATGAACTAAAAGATTAGACGTTAAACTAAAAAGATATACGCTGAACTAATGTAAAATACAAAGAACTAAAATAATTTTAGTTGCAATAAAATAAACTAAAATAATTTTTGTTGCAAGACACTAAACTAATCGCGCTTTTCGACTCAATACGCTGAACTTTCCACTAATTTCCTTCAGTACGCTGAACGAAAGTGAAAAATAGATGTCAAATACAATGAACTTAAAGAGATCCGGGAAAGACGCTGAACTAACTGATGTCGGATTGTTGGTTTAGAATACCATTCCCGCAGCTCCCTGTACCATAAATTAATACACTGGATCATAAGAACCACAAGAACCACGGGGATAAAATGACCCACTTTGAGTGACATTTACTTTTTTCGGCCAGTTAACACACTCTGTAAGCTCCAAACATTGTGTATTTAGACTCTAATTAGCAGGAGCAACACACGCATATGCATGTCTCTCCATAAATTGTTCCCATTGTCGAGAAAACTCTGATGTTGTCGGAAAGCACCACAATCTCGCGCCCATGGTCAATGGACCGATATCACAGATGATCACTGGTTGAAAGGGTTCTTAGTGACTACCTCAAAGTAAATAAGTAAATAGGGTACATTTTTAAGATACGTTATTTTTTCATTCCAGGAGGGAGACTAACTAGACTTGCATTATAAGAACCTAATGTATCTTCTAGAAATGACTGTACATTTTGTGATTCTTATGATCCAGTATTTACGGTAGGGGGGAAAATACTCTGTCCGACCTGCTAAGCACACCCGAGTGAACCCTATTAATGCAAAAGTGAATCCAAGTGCACTCGGGTGCCCACATATAGCTGTAAAAGCACACCCGAGTGCATTCATGTGCACCCTGGCGCATTTCTTCACTTATGTGTGTATACCGAAGCAAAAAACAAACCCGAGTGTATCCGATTTTATCCGAGTGCACCCAAGTTCACCTCTGTCTTGAGTTTTTTCCCGGAACTAGGCACAGATATTTTTTACAAGACAAAAAAGTCTCATGCGCTGATTATTGGATTTTGAGACAGTTAGCCAGCCGCTGTAAGCAAAACATGAAAAAATATAGATGCCAACATTTTGGCAAATCTATTTGCATACCCAAAAAAACCTGAGTGCACCTGCATGAACCCAAGCAAGCCCAAGTCGGAGAAAGCGACTAATTTTAAAATTACCCATATCCCTAAAAACCCCAATTGACTCCAAGTAACTCCAAGTTAGCCGTTTCCAGAACATTGCAGGGTTTATGTTACATCATACAAATTCCATGGACATTTTGTTTCTCCTGTGCTTGCAAAAATCTAAACACACTGAAACTGCCATGGGTGGTTTCTCCATGTGAGCAGCAACACACTTATACTTACAGGACCACATCACTCCAGCCGGTTGTCAAGATATTCATACTTACCACAAAGCTTGCATCACACCAAATACACAATAGCCAAAAAAGATTGGAATAATTATAGAGTGCATTAGGGGTAGCCAACTTTTTGCCACCAATGATGATGGCTTCATCTTCATTTTTGTGCTCCTTCACTGTATTCACCATTTAAAGTCATAACATTATTTCAAGGAAGACGTCATGACATCTCATTGAAGAAAATGACAAGTTTGTATCAAATGATGTACTCTTTGCAACCCCAACAATTCAAGATTCAATTACAGTGACTTTT
Organism: Cyclotella cryptica; assembly: GCA_013187285.1. Lineage (NCBI taxonomy): Eukaryota > Bacillariophyta > Thalassiosirophyceae > Thalassiosirales > Thalassiosiraceae > Cyclotella > Cyclotella cryptica. The sequence goes on from JABMIG010000402.1 coordinate 56,369, forward strand.
TGGAGAAATATCTAGACCTCTTGTGTTCAAACATTTTCATACACATAAAAATCTCTACATGGCGTGTGGTATGGGGGGATAGAAAAGAAAAATGATAAATGTGGATAAAGATGGCCAGAAGGCAAAGCAGTCATGATCATTGACATCTTTCTCAATGCGTTTTCATCTTCTTCTGTGATCAATGTGAGAAAATTACACCAAATCAGGCATTTAGTGGCCCAACAAAAAAATCTCGGACGAAATATACATGCATAGCTTTGTACAGAGTGTCACAAAATTTGTAGGTGCACTGACTTCATGAAGCCACTATGGTCCTTAGCAAAACTTTTGCTACCCCTATTGTAAGCATTCACACCCTCCAATGGCTTAGAAACTGCGGGGGGAACAAGTTACCATACCCTACAAAAAAGGTAGTGTAAAATTTCAAGATACCGATTTTACCATTTTGATTTTGCTAGCTTTGTCCAGGGTATAGGTTACATAGAAATGTATCTTTTGACATTTTGATAACTTATACTCCAGGTTTTATGGTAGCAGGCTTCGCCTGAAAGGAAGTGGATTTTCAAATTGTATGGAAAGGAGGAAAGATACCGAACTTGTTATTTGCTTTATGAATTGAATCCTGAAGGGCCTGATCAAGGCAACTCATGACCTCATTACATATGGGTTCATGTGCAACATTTGGCACAAATCACTGCAAGTGCACTGCATTTGTAATGAATACTTACTGCAGTCTTACCTTTACCACAAAACACCACAGACTCACTGCATGTTACATCTATTGCATTTCACTGTAGGTCTACAACAAGTTGTAGGCCCTACCCTACTCATATGTAGTGAGAAAAATTGAACTCTGATAACAAGTACGACTACTTTCCTGCAGCCCCATGAATCCACAATGCAAAATCCACTGCAATATCACTGCTCGCCGCACAATTACTGCAATTCACAATGGGTTCACTGCATGTTTGCCGCAATTCACCGGACATGCACCACAATTCAATGTAAATGTACCACAAATTCACCGTGCATGCATGTTGTTACTGAATTATTCAATTGGTGGCAGTTTTATTTTTGGCAAGACAACTCACTCGCATGTTCCATGAAACTTTCAATAGATGGTGACTTTTCTCTCAAAATTGCTGATCACAAGCAAATCAAGATGAGTATCCTTGTCCCCGCCGTGTGTTACTGTTCCTTTCTCCAGTAAAATTGAAAATCCAGTTCCTTCCTGGTCTCTCTACTGAAACCCTGGTCTCTCTACTGAAACAATGAGAGGGGTTTAGGCCTGGCTTAGGCCATGTGTTGTGCAAAAAGCTTGGGCCGCTGCTAAATATTTTGCAGCAAGCTAGACAGAGGAAAAATTGTTGAAAGAGAGTAAGTAGTGAGTTCAAAAATAAAAATTGCGGGCTTGTCTGAACTTGGTTAGTGTGAGCGTTGAGCATTCGCCCATGCACCACACGCAAACACACCCATTTTGGAATACAATACATATTTAAAGGTATACAAATATCAAAACATTTTGACTACCCATGTATGTCAAACTAAAAAATATCTTTTACAGGTAATTATGCTTCAATGCATGTTACAATGTATTTCTTACCTGTTACGGTCAAAGGTGAAAACACTGTCTAACTTGAGAAGAAAGAGAAGGAGGTGGACAAAAGTGGCTCAATTTCCAGTACAACTAAGATTTTGAAAAAAATCAAAAAAGTGAAAAATGCAAAAGCTTAAGAAATGAGTTTTCTCTAGCTTTTGCTTTATTTGAGTTATGCAATTCCTAGGGAACGGCCAAATTAGTGGGAAATCCAGGGAAAGCAACTGTATCTGCATCATTTTCCTGTCATCAGGATAGGATACTTCAGTATTCTGACACATGGTGATTTCATATTGGCATCAATTCATTGTAATTTCTTGGGAACTGTAAAAAGAACCTTCATTACCACCATTGATTGCATCCTTATGGAATAGCAATAGATGGTTGAATTACCAGTTTCATTATGGCACACCTTAAAATTCTATTGAAATTACATATTTATTTTTGGTGTTATCAAAAATAAATTTTTTGGTGTTATTGAAAATAAGAATTCTATGGAATTCAATGTAAATATGTAATACACCAGTCAATGATACATGCAAATTGTACCTGTTTACACAATGTGTGAGCATTAATAACAATTCAAACTAATTTTAATTTTCAACAGACAAGAAAATTTTCAGCCTAAGTATATGGCTTACAGTAGCAATCTGAAAGTGGAGGAAGGGGTGAACATTTTTTCTCTCCCTTTGATCCTCTCCCACCATGACACTTTTCCACTTACTCCCAGGTGCATCACAATCTGCTATGCATGTACACTTTCCTGACACCCCAACAATACTACACAAAGATATAGCAGTGTGCTCAGACCATGGTTTGACATGGAGGACTTTCACATTCATCTCATCAGTTGAAAGCAATTTCTTAGTTAGCAATGACATGTAATGCAGTTGATGACGTTGATAGTATTTTACCAAATAGCTTCCAACTGTCTAGGAAGTGTGTATTGTCTGCTTGTTTTTAATACATCCATAATTGCCACTGGTAGTTTTTTACAACCTGCAGTGCCCTGAATGTTCCCTTCCATATCATATTGCATAAGTCACCAATGACAAGCAACTGTTTAGTCCATTTTGTGTGTCTCTTGTTGACTTACTTTGCTTGGATTATACTTGACTGAAACACAGCTGCTGTAATGGCACCTCTGTGTGGAGTGTCACCATACTCACCAATTTCATCCGCCGATTCATCTTTGGTGGACTTCTGCTTGTTTCTCTTTGGAGCACTTTCGTGTGTTTTTATTCTTCAACTGCATCCTCATTGTTAGGCTCTTCAATGGTGCATCCTTGTTGTCGGGTTCTTTACTGGTCTCGTCATTGTCTGGAACTCTTCATTGTTGGGGTTCTTTTCATTGTTGGGTACTTCTTCTGCAATGGTGTGGTTCTTCGTGTCATTGTCAGTCATATTATTGAGTATGTTGACCTCTTCTAGACCTGCTTCATCTTCATGTGGTTGGCCTTCATCACTCATCACTTCATCTTCCCGAATGTCATCTTTTTCCTTAAAATCCTGTGCAACTTCCAACACTCCTTGATTTCATGCAATCCATTGTTGTCATCGGATTTGTCACTTGCTTCTGTTTCTAAGCCTTTATCCCTTAATTTCAGTAGGAACTGATTACTGGCATCCTCAATGACTCCCATGACCTCATGCCTCATCAGTTGGTATCATTTCATGACTTCTGCTTTCAGAAATCAACTTGTGGGCTGCCTCAAGACTCAAGACGTGCCTCTGTCTTCGCAACTTTGACAAGGTCCAATCCCAAAACATTGTAAACAGATTGCTTATCATTTTTGTAACATAGAAGATTTGATTTGATTTGGGCTGTAGCTTGCCTTCACTCTTCATGATTGACTATTCATCTGGGTGTTAACAACATGCATGCCACACTTACTCCAATTCTTGTCATAGTTGTTTATCATCCAAGCCAGCAAGGCTTCCTTAAATGGCAGATTTCTTTGCTCTATACCTCCTTGCAATAGGGGGTGTCTGGAGTGTCATTGATAATATGGCACCAGGGAAAGTATCAACTGATTATGAATGAATAAATATATATCAAACCTGGTAGCTAACCTTTTCACAGCCTTCATTGTTTCACCCAGAAACTTGCCTCCATTATCAGACTGTAGGATGTTTTGTACAAATGTGATGCCATAATCCTAATTGCAATGGGTGCTATTTCTGAGTCAGTTTTCTGTTTTATTGCTCCAATGTTGCACCTCCCCACATGATGATCCCTAAAACAGACTATCCACTTGAACCCTTCATTGGTTTTGCATGACGACATGTCAACAAGATCAACTTGTGCAAGATGAACAATCACAGGAGAGAACATCATTTTAAGCAGTTCTTGTATTGCCTGACTTCAGCTAGTGTTGCCAACACATGCCGGACATAATGCAGTCAAGACTTGAATGTAATGTTGAGTGATTCCGAACTAATGTTCTTTGAGGTTGCTTAAAATAGGTTTGGTAGTATGGGCATGTCCCATACAAATATGAGCATCATGAATAATGTCAAACATGTCTTGGCAGATGAACACTCACAAGTACCTGTGTGTCTACTATGAGTGTATTAGTACTTGACATAGGCCAATTATCTACCTTAACTGGTAAACCCAAAGAGGTTCCAGGTGGAACCTCCAATGGTCCTCTTCCCTTTGTGTAACACAAAGGAAGTACAATAGTCATAAGATATTGTTTCTGAGAAACAATATTCAAAAGGCAATTTCTTTCCTGAGAAACACCCATATACATTCTAGGTGTTTCTTAGACAAAATATCCAAGAGAGGATTTCTTTCTCAGAAACCTTCTCATGGGACAGTTCCTGTTGGCAGTTGAGAGAAAAGGAGCAGTCATGGAACTGCCCTAAAATCACCTCCAATCTCTAACAGGATCACCTGTGCTTGGTGATGCATGGATCACCTAGTGTACCATGCAATACCTATTTCAGTAGTGTAACTCTAATAAATAAAATCTTTCAACAACATGTATCTACCCGTTTACTACATAGTAACAACTACAGCAAAACGGCTTAGGTCACTATCAATTGATAGCCTTCGCGCAACCAGATCGGATCGTCTGTCCGTCGTTCCACCATCCATCATCCATCAGCTGTTGTCGGTGGTTGACCATGGTAGGTTCGTCTGTCCGTCGTCCATTGTTGCTCGAAGCCGTACAATACACTTGGGTGTGTTACACGTGGCGCAACTTGTGCTGCCTGACCCCAAGAGTAGCAATATTGCCACAGCTGAGCCCCGAGTCACGTACTCAGCCAGTTGAAGTGAGTTCACTCACAGGCCAGCACGTGTTTTTTGAAACATGTAGCGAAAAAGAATTCCCCTGTATTTCAGTGAGGACTAGATCCCACTTGACACGGGTATACTCCGCTTTTGTTAGCAGAGCGCGCATTAAGCACATAGTGCACTTGCCATAAAAAAGACCACTTGTGACGTATCATACGCACTTGTGGCACAAATGCTTACGTGCCTACTAGGTAGTAGCAGCCCCTCAAAAAAAATGAGTAGGCAATAAACATAAATGCCTCGGTTTATTTTTTTCCCGAAAGAGCAATATGTGTGTAGTCTATTTTTAGACCTAAAAACACGATTAGACTTAAAATTAGTCCGTACCCGTGATCAAATGCAGATGCAGTGATACCACGGAGTACTAAGTACTTATAGCCTTAGGGCAGTACAAAAAAAAGATCTTCTAGGGCATAAAATGACCCTATGAAGAATCGTATGGCCTCTAAGGCCTAAAAGGTTGCTCGTGACCCCGAGAGGTTTCGGTCACTTGAAAGACTCGCGATTCCCCTGGAAGTTTGCGGTTCTCAGGTTTCCAATGTGTAAGACACATCCTAAAGGGAAAATGAACGCCGCGCAGGACGTAGTCCCACGATCGTTGATCAGCCCCATTCACATGGGAGCGCATCACGGCACAGCCCATTTCACAAAACGTATCGCGACACAGCCCTCGCGATCACGATCTGAAAAAACGACCACATATCATGTGTCCTAGACTCGCTGGGCTCAGCCCACGTGCGCGATGGACCAGCCTAGGAGCGAACATTGTTCTACTCCTCACATGGGCATAGGAGCGCAATATATTGCCGCATCCGGTCAGACGTCAGAGCGCCGGAGTATTGTCTCCAAGTCCCAGCACGCATGGGGGCAAGATGGACCCATAAACCGATTACGTGTCGTGCCCCAGAAACCTCGTAGCAAAATTCTTGCGAATTTCCGATTTGCGCAAGAATGCTGCATACTTTTGCGGTTTTTGTCAGGAAAACACGCAACTTGTTGATTATTTCTTAAATCCAAGCAAAAAAGTGAGAAAAGTCCACAAAAGTGAGAATTCTTCTCATGTGGTATTCCTTTCATGCATATAAGCTACCGAGCTTGGCAAAAAGGAAAGAAAAGCTAGTTGGCTATGAATAGCCACTGCACAACCTCTGGTCCGAGGAAAATAGAATTTAGAGCCCGAAAATATAAATTCGAATTATTTAATTTTAAATTAAAGAGCTCGTTAGATAAAAATCTTGATCAAAATTCTACTGTCACGTTAAAATAACCTGATATTCAAATACCTTGCTACATGTAAAAATAAAACAAAAATGCCAAGAAATCTTCTGGCATCATGAATTGTTTTCTCAAGAAGATGAACTCTTCTCCCACGTGAGAAATGTACACATGTGCCATGCTGCACTATTAACAAGCAATGGTATCAAAAAGCAACTGGAAATCAAACCATGTTGGGTTTCGAACCCCTGACAAGGTGTTGCTACAGTAACAGTGAAAGCAAGAAGGACATAGTTCCAAGCTTCCCCCATGTTCCAAAATTAGGAACATCCATATGTTTTCCTTACCCAGCTAGGCAGGTGTCAAACTCTTGGCGCACGCAGGATGGGTTCTTCCTACTCAAAAGGAAGGGCAAAGTCACACGATGTTTTTTATTGCACAAGCAGTAAATTCCTGTCAAAACACACTTTTCTGAGTACATGTTACCCAGAGTGACTAAGCCAGCATATGACCTCAGTCTTTGACAAATGCAAGAACTGAGTTTGAATTGTTCTAGATTTTCGAACAAATAACAACATAAAATATGTTAAGATCAATTTTACCTTGCCAGTGATAATTGATGCAAAGTCTGCAAAAATCTGTGAACCAGAGTTGAAACAAAACCTGGACACAACATACCACGCACATAGCTAACCACTTAAGTGCAGGACTCTTCTTGAGCAAAAATACTCATGATCACAGAGCTAACCACTCCTGTGAAAAACTCCTCTGGGGGTTGAGTAAAATAGCAGACCTTCCAAGCTGTGTCAAAATAAAAGAAAAAGACACACACTTACACTACAAACTCAATTTCATACACGTTACTGAGGTTTCTCATGACAAGAGAAACTGTTTGATGAAGTTCAGTGTGTTGGAAGAACGTGCCTGTTTACCTCTATTTTTGAACGAGGTAGGTTTACAGCCTATAAAGACAGAGCACAACCAGTCCAAAAGTCAAGTAAAAACAACGAGGACAATTTACCTTGGCGACTGGAGGGTTTCATTGACAGCCGTCGTCAGAACTGGCTGTACAAGAACAGAACACCCAAACAAACATAAATTACTGTAAATCAAAAAGTGATTCTTAAAATAAGATATGGACAAAAAGTTAGGAAAACTGTCTAAACTCAAAGAATCCTTACAGTACTGTAGATGTTGCTATGTTCAACTCTGCAAACACCATAAGACTTCATGAAAAGTCAACAAATCATAGACTAGATACTGACGCATCTAGAACCCGTTCATGCCTAGAAAAAACTGAGTAGGTATAACAATCATGGGTTTTCCATGTGCCTCACAAGCACATTCAATGGAGTCAATGATGGCCATACTGTTCTCAATAGAACTCATTTGGAGTAATATATATTCTCCAAAGGCTAGCTTGAGAGACCACCTTAAACAAGGTTAGATGGACTTACCAAGCAGCGAGTAAAGGTTTGCATGACAAACCAATACACAACATCTCTGCACAAAGACAACAAGGGCTTAATAACAGACCCAAAGTCTTCTCATGGCAAAAGCACCATGCTTACAAGCAGATGAAAACTCGCCTAAACATTCGCCCATACAGGGAACTCACATGGGTGGTCCAGTACAAGGGAGAACTTTGGGTAAGACAATATGATTGTCTCGCCTCACTCACAACTGGAATTGTAGAGGAGGAGGTACACCGTACACAAAAAAGAGACACATAATGTTAGACATTTGTTACCACAACAAGTCTAGAGCAACACCAACTCAGGTTGGGTATGCTCGCATTCTAGTACAGCTTGCTGAACTTAGAGTGCATATAATACACAGAATAAGAGAAAATGAATCCTTGACCATGATTAACATTATTGGATTCAACAGAACTGTGTCTTACTAGATAATGGTCTCACTGAGACTCAATGACTAGTACTTGATTCTCTTGTGAGAACTTCTGACGGTTTACCTTCAGAATTATCCATGGAGAACACATATGGTGTCCATAAGGAAGGACTCTTAGAGTCACCGAAACACGTGGGTCTTTTGCTAAAGACAACGGGATGACCATAGGTAGTGCACATATGTGTTGCACAACAAACCATAAAATAAGCCTCATAATCACATGAGCACAACGAACAAAAACGATCCACAACCTTTGTTCTTGTAAAACCACAGCATATAGAATTGTGAGTATCCCTAGTTAAACAGGAATATCATCTCACACAAAAGGATAAGTCAAACATGAACATCTCTACTGAGAGACATGTAGCACCTTGTTGGCATGCAATGCAAAACAAATGCAACTCAAGAAGCTATGCACAGAAATGTAGTATCGCTTCACTAGCTTAGACAAATCCAAAGAGAAACACAACTATTACGTTGTCAACATATCATGGAAAGTTCACTTCTCCATGATGCTCGCTGTGAAGTCACAATATGGTTCCATAAACCATAAGATTATAGTCAACAACTGTCTTACAAAATATAAAAATTGGTACGCACATGCACATTTAAATATGTTGCAATGTCATTACCACCAACAAAAGAGTTATACATGTACAGACCTCCCTCGAGGATCCTTGCTACAAAATACAAAAGGATATCATAAACACTGAATCCGTACTCTTCATGGTACAAAAAGACATAGACGTTGATGCTTGGACCTTCCAATGATTATAGTCAATACATTATGTATGACTTAACATTGTTCACTTGCCGATAGCTGACCCTTTGGGCAACTATTCCCATGGATACATAGGGGTGACAGAGCAAATAGAAGGACAATATACCAACACAAAGGATTGCAGAAGATAACAAACAGAATATCTGTACTATCAGCACCTTCGTACCTAGACCTGGTTCAATATCCACATTGTACACACATCGTGACAATTAAGGTGCAGTTTCAACACTCCACTTTCGGACCATATGCATTTCATTTGGCTTCCCAGTGTAAGTCAACCAGAGTCTTCAAATATCAAAACCCAAAAAGTGAATTACTATCTAGAGTTCAACATCAACCAAATCATGGAGATGCTTGGCCTGCTGTACCAATCATGGTCTTGTCAGCAGCTTCTAGTGGCACAATGTTTACCTAAACAAACACTCAGATGCCATTCACTCATACCTACTATGCAGTGCCTATCGCCTAAATGTAGTGTAGCAATCATAAGATGGAATTGTTGTTCGGCATTCCACTTTTGCACACACAGACAAAATCAATAGGAGACACCAGGCAACACCAAACCGACCCAAAATTATCCTCATAAATTTATGGTCACATGGTCCGTGGAAAGCAATGCTTAGTAAACAAAGGTATTTTACCCCGCACAAATATTCAGTCGGTATACCAGTGATAATTGGACTATCACAGACAGTATACGATAAGACAATCAGGGTTACACGCGGAAGTAAGTCAGAATATAAGTTTGACTTAGGAGAGTACAATCAAACCAGCTTTATCATAAGCCATGACAAATCTCCCTCTCCACATGAACTTACACTTCATATACTACATAAAATAATATGTAGGTACAAATCGTCACAGGCAGCTTGCACATTTTTAACCTCAACAAGAACGGTTTTTCTGCAAGTCTGGCTCATATTCGGATTTTTTTCCTCACCGAGGTTTTACTTTTCCGCGAGCCACGCTAATTCTCCAATCGTGGGGGCGAGTGACATAGGCCAATTATCTACCTTAACTGGTAAACCCAAAGAGGTTCCAGGTGGAACCTCCAATGGTCCTCTTCCCTTTGTGTAACACAAAGGAAGTACAATAGTCATAAGATATTGTTTCTGAGAAACAATATTCAAAAGACAATTTTTTTCTTGAGAAACACCCATATACATTCTAGGTGTTTCTTAGACAAAATATCCAAGAGAGGATTTCTTTCTCAGAAACCTTCTCATGGGACAGTTCCTGTTGGCAGTTGAGAGAAAAGGAGCAGTCATGGAACTGCCCTAAAATCACCTCCAATCTCTAACAGGATCACCTGTGCTTGGTGATGCATGGATCACCTAGTGTACCATGCAATACCTATTTCAGTAGTGTAACTCTCATAAATAAAATCTTTCAACAACATGTATCTACCCGTTTACTACATAGTAACAACTACAGCAAAACGGCTTAGGTCAGTACTGTGTCCAGGTGATGCAGCATATCTTTCACATAGGCATTCTTTTCCTTTCCATTTTGACTTGATCGTCCCATTCATTAAGAAGTTTGATAAATTCCAGAGCTTTTTCTCTTGTCTTGAAAAGAGGACAATTTGTTGACTGCCTTAATGACACTCTCTGACATGCTTGTCAATATTGACATAGAATAGCTTGCAGAACGCTTTTGTGCTATTGCTCATGTCATCAAATGTAGGCAGTGGTGGTCCATAAACAATCTCTCTACCTCCACGGGATTTTAGATCCACATATTCACCAGGAGACATTGACTGCAGTGGTTGTTTCTCATCGTGAGGTGGATCTAAGGGAGATCCATATGACATTGTCATAATCTAGTCCGACAGGGTATTTATTTTGGTTTACCTCAGGAGGTAATGTACACCATCATTGCAAGTGGGGGGCAATGTATGAGTGGTTGTGGTGCTGTTGTAGCAGATAAAAGATAGAAGCATATTGTTATTCTGCTGAGCAGCAACATCCTGACCATGTTGATAGAGTGCCAAATCAGAGATTGTATATCAACTTCTTTGGGGATGCCAACAAGAAATTTGTACCCCCATGACCTCCATGCATGGGTACCACACAGTTGAGACAAACATGCCCTCCCATTTTGACAGACATGTGGCATGCCACAAAGTTGCTTCGCAGTGCAATTGTACTTAATCATCAAAATGAATCCATGTTGGTGACTTGTGACGTATAGAGACTCTGCAACTTCTTGCACATTGATTGGTCCACATTGAATGTGCATGGCTTAATACTTGTCAGAAAACATGCTAATATACAATGGAGATGTCATCAACTAGAGACAGGCACACCTCTAAGTCCTAAACTAAGGTTTAGTGGAAGAACAACGCAATTCATATGATTGAACGAATACTGGAGAAGGCAGTTGCAATTAGAGAAGACAATCACACAATCAATAGTTGTGATTCAAACATGTGGCTTCAAACAAAGGAACAATCAAAGGATCAAACAATTCACATGATAACATGGTGGTCAGTATCGTGCATATAAATGTGGCCACACCTTAGTTGATGTGATAATGTGACACGTAAAGAGGCATCTGATCAGCCTCCCAGGTCCAAATATTAGACACATCTAGGAATTAGTACTAACGAATTGAACAGCTACATATACAAAAAGTGCACCCAATCTAAGGCAACTCTCACTAATTTTAATAATTACTAGGGTCTCCTGTGAATTGCAAAGGGGACTTTTTGCCAAATTGTAAAAGCTAGAGAAAACTCATTTCTTGAGCTTTAGTTCCTGGGACTCGCACGTTCCCCAGCTTTCGGCCTAACACATGTTTCCAGGCAGAATGGTGGAGCATGGCCAAAAATGGTCATGTCTGCTTAAGTAAGTATAATTAAAATGACCAAATGACCCCTCTCAAGCACTCATTCTCAAAATTGAATTGTTCCTCCCAAGAAGTTTTGGTAGATTTCGCTCACTTCTGTAAAGAGCGTATTCTGATCTAGTTTTGTTAATGGGTTCACTTGGTATACAGGTTGGACCAACAGGTTTTCGAAAACTTCAAGTGATGCTCAAGTGAACTTGATCAGAAAGTGCCCCCTCCGCGCTTGCAACAGCCATTGCGGTCATTTTTGAAACAAAGCGACCACGCAAAGAAATGGCCTTTTCAACACTTGATCAGCCCTGAAAGTTCCGATATTGCCTGAGAATGGACCAAATCACACTTTTATTTGGTTATGACTGTTATGACGTAGTATATTGCCGAATCGCGGTTAAAAATACCTAACATGACATTGAAATGCTGCGCGAGCGAAGCGAGCGCCACGCGCACGCTAACTGGCGGCCACTGTTATAACGTATATTGCAGAATCGCGGTTAAAAATACCTAACACGATATTGTAAAGCACAGCACTAAAAAGTCGCGTCTGCGGCAGGCGCGCGCTGAGTGAAGCGTGTTCGCGGCACGCTAACTGGTGGCCACTGTTATATTATCTTCTTTTTAACGAACCAAGTCGAATTCCTTTTTGCGGGCTCTCGCTGCTGCTAAAAAATCTTGCAGCGGCTGCTTGTAATTATGTATATGACTTTTTCTCCTACTCACCTGTTCGTTATGTACATAAAATGTTATCTACATAACTTAGGGTGTCAAGCATGATGTGTGCCACCTACAGAGGTAAGAAAAACAGAGGTAAGTTGCACTATTTTTATCATTATATTTTTTTTTATTTGTTTACCAACGGTTTCTAATCAGAAGAATCCTTACTTTTCTACACTAGTGACTCATATTTGATGGCATGTGTCATAGACATAACAATGTACGGTAGACCACATGACAGGGGATATGTTTACCACGGGTGTTTCTACTCATGGATGATATGGACACATAACATGGAGACGGCTCAAACACATGCCCTGGTCATTGATTTTGAAGACAGGTATGTGGTCGATATTTTGAGAGATGGGAGTTCATGACATTGTTATGCATATAACAAAAATCAGTGGGAGCTCATACCATGACATCTTTATGTATATAACAAAACCCAGTATCCTCCCAGTGAATATATTGATGTTTGATGACAGAGGTATGTAGTCAAATCTCATTATGTGAATATCCAATAGATGATTTTTCACCTAACAGTGATTCTGATTATTGTTTTGCGGATGGAGGTATGCTTTGTTGAAAATAGAACCATTTTGGTACTTATGCCCTTCAGCACGCAACAACGTTATGTATATAACAAATTCAACTTTGCCATTACAAAGACAGAGGTATTGGAACTCAGAGAATGGTATGTTCGTAACAAAGTTATGTATTTAACTGGAATTGTTTCGGCAAGAGCAAGGTGAGTCGCAACTTAAAAGGTGGAACCTTGGAAGGCAGACTTTTCATACGCCCCAGGATTAATTACTCAATGTTTTTGAAGATAACGTTGCATTATGGAGTCCATATTTTTGGAAAGCGCAGGAACTTACGCCCCCAGTATTGATCTCTTGATGTTTTGAAGATAGCTCTGAAATCATGGTGTCGATATTTTGGGATTGCGCGGGAACTTACGCTCCATGATTGATCTCTCGATTTTTGAGGATAGCGCTGCATCATGGTGTCGATATTTTTGTATTTGCGCAGTGATTTATGCCCCAGGATTGATTTCTCGATGTTTTTGGAGATAATGCAGCATCATGGTGTCAATATTTTTGGATTGCACCAAACTTTTGATCCCACACAACATGGTATATTTGTGACATCGTTATGTATATAACGGCGGACATCAGATCTCTTTTTCATAGTTAAATTTTCCAGGCAGAACAACCCCCCTCAGGTAAGACTGTACAGAGACATGTAAAATTCGTGTTTTCATCAGAAATGATATGTATATAACATTGGTATTTCTTTGATCCTGCACTTCGTGGTATGTTTGTGACATCGCTATGTACATTACCGCGCGGATCAGATGTCTTCTAGGTTTTTTTTTTCACGATGCAGAATGAATCCTGCAGTGGTTTTTTTGAACCTCAAGGTGTAGGTTTTATGTCAATTGGGAAATAATAGTAAAAATGGTTTTTATTTAAAATGATAGTACTTTGGAGTCAATTTATAACTTATAATCTGGTAAATTCACTGACCATTTGGGGAAGCTGACCAAAACTGACCAAAAATATCTCAAACCATTTCTTTGGGTCCTAGGTTATCCGTGTAATCACCTTGTCATCATTTTTGTCACATTCTACCATAAGCCTTGCTAAAACCTCATTAACAGCAATTTGCTCAAGGTTGTCAATGTCCTCATAGAGGTTGTCAGATGTTGTTAATGGCAGTCAGAAGGCTGTCATAGCTCGTAACGAGTGTTGTCAAGTGGTCTTCACCTTGGGTTGACATGGTCGTGAGGTGGTCTTCACTGAAGGTCAGTACAGTTGTCAGATGGTTGTCACCAATCTTCATGATGGTCTTCAGATGGTCTTCATCACCGGAGGTCAGGGTCATCCTACGGTCATGAAATATAGTCACATGGGTCATACAATTGCTTTATGCCTTAGTCAGCTCTTGTCATCACCAAAGTTGCCTGTCTTGCTGCCTGGAAAGAAAGTTGTGTATATCGATGACGGTCAGATGATAAGGGTGTGCAACTATGCATAAAACGTTAGCAAAACAAATCTGCCTGGAAACATGGCCTTACAGGGCGGCTTACTCTACCGGGTACATGTCCCTTGTAGAGTACCTATTACCTGTAAAATATCTGTTCAGAGTGAGGAAAAAACATTCTCTTGCAAAGGTAAATTTTCTATGTTCCCATCTAGAGCTCTCGGAGAATTCTAGAGCTGGAATAAAGAGATTAGAGTGTTCAAAGGATTCAGAGAAGACAGTAGTGCATTCATCTTTCACTTTAACTAAGAACCAAGAATAGTTTTGGAAATTATATATGGTCTGATACAGTTGCGTTGATCTAGATAGACAATAATGCATGTATTGTATGCCTTGCCCCCCATCAAACATTGTCTAACATGTCAAATTCACTCTGAGCTGCATAAATACACACTCCTTGAAGAATCAACAACAACATAAAAGTGCCAATGAGAAAAATGCCCTTTTGAAGATAAATTCTTTCCCTGTCTATGACGGGTCGTGGGCTCTGTTCAATCTGAGGTAATAGACAAGGACGACTTGAAACTGTAATATTTTGAATGGAACTGGAAAGTCTGTGTCTGCTGAAATCATTGGGACATGAGGAATGATAATCTTTGAGTGTGGACCTCCACAGATCTTTTCAGCTTTAATCAGAATAAGTGTTAGCACCTCTATTATGTATCTGGTCCCATTGCAGTGATCAAATGATGTAGAGATTTTTTATTAAAATGATTTGTGCAACCTGAAGCATTAATTTTGTTTGTACCTCTGCATCATAAGTGACCACTTTCATCTTTCATACATGAATCAAAACTTTTCCTAATAACTATTTCAAGTGGCAATGGTTCAACCATCTCAAAGTCTTCTGTTTGGTGGTATCACTTATCGAGGACATCATTGCATGCCCTCCTGTTGTGTTACTTCTAAATTCTCAAGTAGTCTTTTTGCATGTTATGAGACAATCATTTGGTTCTTGATGTCTTTCTTTCTTTCTTTCTTTCTTTCTTTCTTTCTTTCTTTCTTTCTTTCTTTGTTGTTTATCCTCTATTAACAACCCACTAACTAACCTGTTCCTGTATGCTCCTCATACCATTTAAAAAGCAAATAAAATCAAACAAATTGAGTCAGCACTGCAAAGGAAAAACACTGGTAACCTCCCGTACACTCAAATGTGCGGGAGGCTACTGAGCCCCTGGAATGGTATCTTCTGGTAAGTTCCTTGTACACTTCTGTAATCCTCTGGTACATTGAGGTTACCGGAGTCTACCGGTGGGTTACAGAAATTTGAGACCAAACCAGTCTTCGATTTATTTCTACTTATAGGAATTGGTATTTTTACAGGAAAACAGACTTCTCGGTGAGTCTTAGAAACAATATCAATCTAAGTAGTGGCTATAACTGCATTACTTAGTGGCAAAAAAGTGTTAACCGGTAGCATTCCGGAAGTGCACAGGTGAGTTGCCGGAAGTGTACAGGAGGGATACCTGAGTGTACGGGAGGGCCACCGGAAGTGTACCGGAGGGTTACGGGAGCGTACGGGAGGGCTACCGGAATGTACGGGAGGGCTACCAGGTCTGATATACTGTTGGACTACAGTAGCATTGAGCAGAGTATGTGCAATGTCTTTACTAATAAAATTAAACATACTACATCATATAAATTCTGGGCCCGCCCCTCACATCTCACATCGCCCACCACCCGAGCCACCAAATGCCACACATGCCACAATTTCAGCCCAAAGCTAAAATACGATACTGCGGACCATCCGCACCATGGTAGAAGAAAATCAAAACGATTGTAAAGTAGTTTGATTTCATCATAACTCACCTTAAAATTTACATGCTGCTGCCAATTGTTGTTGGCTGCACGGCGGTGCCAGGCGGGATGCCAAACTCAGTCTGTGGGCTGAGTTTCGGCTGTTCCCATGGCTTGCCTGAAAGTAAATTAGATGTAGTCAAAAGAAGTGTAAAAATTATTGAGTTCATAATGACCCACCCTGAAAGTATACCCGCTGCTGCCAATTGTTGTTGGCTAAACAGCCATCACGGGATGTCGAACTCAGTCTGTGGGCTGAGTTTCAGCCATTTTAGTAGGCCTGTAGTAAATGAATTGGAAAAAACTGACATGTGCTGTGTAAAATAGTGAAAAAGGTTGAGTTCATCATAACTCACCCTGAAATTATACTCGCTGCTGCCAATTGTTCTTGGCTACTTGGAGGTGCCAGGCGGGAGGGCTAACTCAGTTTATGGCCTGAGTTTTAGACATTCCCGTGGTAAACCTATAAATATTTAATTGAAAAAAATTGATGTGTGGTGATTAAAACTTGGTAGAAAAGGTTGAGTTCATCAGAACTCACCCTATAAATATACCCTGCTGCCAATTGTGGTTGGCTAGATGAAGGGACCAGGCGGGTAGACTAATGTAGTCTGTGGGCTGAGTTTTGGTGATTTCGCCATTAGGCCTGTAAATATTTAATTGAAAATACTTGATGTGTGGTGAGTATAACTTGGTAGAAGTGGTTGAGTTCATCATAACGCACCTTTAAAAATTGACACGCCGCTGCCAATTGTGGTTGGCTAGATGACTGGGCCAGGCGGGTAGACTAACACAGTCTGTGGGCTGAGTTTCAGCCATTTCGTGAGTAGGCCTGTAAATGTTTCATTGATGGCTGGGGAAACAAGTATACTAAAACAAAACGTTATCTTAGTACTTTATTTTACATGATGCAATACTATAGATATAATTTACTAATATCTGTTAATCTAACAATCTTCTTAATCCATGTCATCATACTGAACTGGAAACAAAGGCTCACCGTTCTCAGTGGCCAACTGAGTAATCACACAAATTGCAGCAAACACATCACGGTGATGAATCAGGTCATTGCAAAAGACCTGTCTCAAAATACCCCATTGCTTAAATCTTTTGTTTACAGTTTCCTGACGAGATCTCACCCGCTTTGCCATTGCCTCATATTCTGTTGGCTTGGTCAAACTCTTCGGGCATTTCAAAAGGCAGTCATTGTTGATGTCGTTTTTGAACCGATTCTCAAACAAAATCTTTACACAGGTTAAAGAGATATAGAGAGAGGTCGAGAGATAGATAGATAGAGAGAGAGAGGTCGAGAGATAGATAGATAGATAGAGAGAGAGAGAGAGAGAGAGAGGTCAAGAGAGAGAGAGAGAGAGAGAGAGAGAGAGAGAGAGAGAGAGAGAGAGAGAGAGAGAGAGAGAGAGAGAGAGAGAGAGAGAGAGAGAGAGAGAGAGAGAGAGAGAGAGAGAGAGAGAGAGAGAGAGAGAGAGAGAGAGAGAGAGAGAGAGAGAGAGAGAGAGTAAAATGAGAGTAAAAAAACAAAGCATAAAGCACAACGTGATTCTCCAGGCTTGCAACAGCATGAATCATTGGCCATACGTACTTGTGAAGAGTTTTAGGGTCAATGGCACCATTGGAGCCACCTGCTGTAGAACAGGCATCCTTGATGCTTGGGTAGATCATCATGAAGAAGAGTTCCCAGAGTAAATGGACAATCTTGGCTTCTTGGGGGCAAAATCATGCTCAATGAGCGTGAGCCAAGCAAGCAGAGCAATATTAGCTCCACAGCCAAAGAATGCACGAAATCTCTCATTTTCAGAGAGGTCAGAGCCAACTCTGTGCCCAGAACGTTGCTGGAGGTCTCTACCTATGAGGTAGATGTCAGCCAGTGATGGCTGGACCATGAGGGTGCGCTTCATTCTGCCAGCACTCTGGGCAGAAGCATGTTGGGAGGCAACAGCAGTAGCCTCGTCACAAGCGTCCGGAGGATCCATGAGGGTGGTGATGGTCTTGGACAGCCTCGCAGAGGAGGGCGGCAGAGCAGATGTGGGTGACGCAGATGTGGGCGACGACGCACGGCCGATGTGGCCATGTTCACGTGCTAGTGTTAGCAGGTCGTGCGCATGATAAATTGAGGGATCGTACATCCTCTTCTTGTTCTCGTGATACGTGTTCTCGGGTTACGTGGTGTCAGCGATGATGAGGATACAATATTGTACCAACCAACAGATAAGATTCAGAAAATGGATACGATTTTTGAATCTTATCCGTTGACAAAATTGTATCCATTTTCAAAGTTCTACTGAAATGGATAGAATTTTGAAAACAAATAAGATTTCATTTTATCTCGTACCTTATTACTAATTCCTAGAGTCAGGTGATACAATTTTGAAATAGGAATAAGATTTTTGAATTGTGTACATAATTCAAAATTTTGTTCAAGAGGATCACATTTCTTGAATCGGATCACATTTATCAAATTGGATCGCATTTTGAACCATGGCTAGCAATTCATTTAAGCCTTGCTTATATATTTTCTGTCATTGCCTGCCGTCATGGACAGAGCCACCAAGCCAGCAGAGAGACCCTTTGTTTGTTCCATTATTCAACATGCCAGCTTGGTCCAAAGCCGACAACACCAAGCTAGAACAGCTTATCCCCAAGCCAGGCAACAATATCACCAGCAGCAGCTCCAAATCCAATGTGGAACTAATTCAGAAGCACTGGCCTCACCGTTGCAAAGACCATACCCCGCAAGAAAAAACACAACTCAAGAACTTCCAGGCCCTTCTGTGACGTAAACTCCAACAAGTTGAGCTTGAAGGAGCCATTGGTGGAAGAAGAAAGAGAGCTGCTGCATCAGCTGTTCCTGACGGTGTGTCGTGTGTCTTGTTTTCTTGGAGTTGACAGCAGACACTCATGTACCTTTGCTGTTTGTAAAGAGGAATTCAGTCCCGATGACGACGACGACAACAACAACAAGGGGGTAAATGAGGACGAAGGAGACATTGATCTAGAAGAAGACACTGACATTGAAGAGGGAGAAGTTGAGGACCTCAAGGAAGAAATGGCCAGCAAACTCACTCCCACCCGCACTCCCAAGAAGGCAGTCAAGGCCAAGACTACCAACAATCTTGCCAATAAGCTTCAGCCAATTGTTTGCCAAGCTACACTTCACTTTCAGGGAAGGTGCAAAGGATGTTGCTATCTACGAGGTCCTTGCCATCAACCAGAGTTTGCTTCGTCATGTCAAGGTGTTGCCTGGTGGCCAAAAGTTGTCCATTTTGTTTGGATATCCCAGAGAGCTGGCCTCTGAGAGTGCTTCTAGGAAGATCCTTGACAGGTTGATTACAATCCCAACCATATCCGTGTCCAATCCCACTCAAGCCAAGTTGGTCATTATATCAACTCTAACTTTGAAGAGCACAAAGATGAACTTGACGGTCACCCTCAGATTATCAACTTGCCTTTCGAGTTTATCAAAGGGACACTTCTTGGCAACAATGCTATGTGGATGAAGTGGCGCAAGAATGGTGGAGCTGTGGACTTTAATAATCGTTGTCATGAGCAGTTTTACAACATCATGTTGGTGAGGGTTGAGTCGCAGCATGGATATGCTGTTGAGTCTGCCCGGGATGTGGAGCATGTGCTTGATGACAGTGATGCGAGTAGTGTTGATGGAGATGGAGATCCTATGCTTTAGAATTTGTTTTGTCATTGTAACAGCTATGTAGTTTGCTGTCAAAGTAGAAGAAATGTATAACCTGTATTCATTCAATACATTTTGCTTTCTAAATAAAATAATATCTTATATTTGAGCGTTCCCCAACCTTCATTGGAAAAAAATGACGTGTGGTGAGTATAATAATGAAAAGAGGGCAAGTTCATCATAACTCACCTATAAAAATTGACACACCACTGCCAATTGTTCTTGGCTACATGGCGGTGCCAGGCGGGAGGGCTAACTCAGTCTGTGGGCTGAGTTTTAGCCATTCCCATGGTACACCTATAAATATTTAATTGAAAAAAATTGACGTGTGGTGAGTAAAACTTGGTAGAAATGGTTGAGTTCATCAGAACTCACCCTATAAATATACCCTCCACTGCCAATTGTGGTTGGCTAGATGAAGGTGCCAGGCGGGTAGACTAACGCAGTCTGTGGGCTGAGTTTCGGTGATTTCGCCAGTAGGCCTGTAAATATTTCATTGAAAAAACTTGACGTGTAGTGAGTACAATAATGAAAAAAGGTCAAGTTCATCATAACTCACCTTTAAAAATTGACACGCCGCTGCCAATTGTGGTTGGCTACACGGCTGTGCCAGGCAAGAGGGCTAACTCAGTCTGTGGGCTGAGTTTCGGCCATTCCCGTGGTACACCTGTAACTATTTAATTGAAAAAAAATAGATGTGCACTGATTTGAATAATGGAAAAAGATGAGTTCATTAGTCACCTCAAAAATTGAGCCGCTGCTGCCAATTGTTGTTGGCAACACAGCGGTGCCAGGCAGGATCCCAAACTCAGTCTGTGGACTGAGTTTCGGCGTTCCCATGATGGGTTGGTGGGGTATCAATGTAATTGAAAAAAATAGATGTGATGTGAAAGCAGCAAGAGGACACCCCCCTACAGTTACTATCACCTGTGTTGTAGTATGGTACGGTATTGTATCATACCGTATGCTGTAGGCAATAATGTCGAGCAAGAGTGAGGTACAGTGGTGCAAAGGAATAGGTACCAATCATGTAGCCACATGTTACCAATTTTCAGCCCTATGTGTTATTCTTGTGTTCTCATTTTTGGCGCAGTCACTTCTGATAGTCAGTAAATGGGATACTTGTGGGACAGGAAGTCTCAACTCTCAACATTCATATTCAATTCCTACATGGAGGGTGTTTAAAAATGACAGAACATTGTAATTTACTGACTCCATTTAAAGTTGTCATCATGACAGATAATCAACAGGGCTGATTTTACTTACCCAACCAAATCATTTGTCATATGCACTTGTGTCTTACAATTTCCGTAACGTTTTCGTCAATATAGGAGTCTCACTGTAAACTAAAATTGACCCACTTGTTTTGCTTGTAGACATCTGGCTGTGACAAAGATTTGAACATTGATGACAGCCATAGAAAACTTGTAATATCACTTGTGCATATGACAATGGCAAGACTATAAAAGACACCACTCCTAGGAAATTCAAGAACCAAATAAGATTTCAACAGAAGGAAAGTTGTGACCTAATAATATTTGACAAATTTACAGTCCCCCCTGATGGTATGTCACAAAATCGGTGATAATGGCTCCACGTTTTTGCCAATAAAATCTCTGCCTAGAATGACAAAAAGCATGTTTTGACTCAATTTTGTTCAATATTTGTATGTCAGCACTCACATCCTGATTTTAAAATGTCAAATTTTACCTTGTCCTTTGCTTGCCAAGAGTTGTATTTTATTTTATTTTATTTCAAACACCATGAATTTGTGGTTTTAATGGAATTTAAATATGTGAGTTATTTTTTGTTGTTTTCTACGTATGAATCAAAACAGAAATGGCAAAGGTCAATATACATTTGTCCCTAGAGAGGGTGAAGCTAATAGATCAAAGTGATTGATCACAAAAAGAACACTCAACTAAACATAACAAACACAATTCATCAAACAAACACTTTCACAGCTCTTATAATTCAGTCCCAAAAACAAAGACATGCGATAGTTCCATTTGTTCTTGGCGACAATTCATATTTAAAGATTGGCAATGCACTCAAACACACCTTTTCCAAAGAGCCAACAATCTACAAATGCAACTCAAGCAAACCCCGTGATACACACTGCAAACAAAAACACCGGTAACCTTTTGGTACACTCTCAACTCTCAAAATGTCAGAGTGTACAGGGAGGTTACCGGAAGTTTCAAGAGTGTACGGGTGGGTTGCCGGTTTTTTATTCATTGTTTAAGCCACAGTTACATTTATCACACTAAGCTTTGAGCCAAAAAGTCTTCTAAGTGTCCGTGTGGTTCATGACTGACATTTTGCGAATCACGAGTTAAAAATAGGAAGATCACCAGTTGGATCTAGTTTTGGTGGTGATTCTAGGCTTGGTCTTTGTTAGTGATGGCTTATTGGTCTATTCTTATTTTGGAATCAGTTGGTTTTATATATGTTCTGCCATTTTTAAACGCCCTCCATATAGAAATTAAATATGAATGTTGAGAATTCATTTCCCACAAGTACATCATTCACTGGCTAGGTTGGGACCCTATCTGCCAAATCTCTCAAAACCCGTTCAAATAGGAATTAGGTACAATTTTTGAGAATTCCCGTACCAGATGTACGTCATTCACTGGCTAGGCCTAATATTATTTTTAACATTCATTATAACTACTATATTCTATATTTAATAGTTATGTATAAGTACTATCAGAAGTGACTGCGCCAAAAAATACGAACACAAGAATAACATACAAACACAAGAATAACACATGTCAAAATAGTACTTATTTTATTCCTACAGTATAGTATGATACAATACCATACCATACATACAACACAGGTGCTTGAACCAGCAGCAACTGTAGGAGGGTGCACTCTCACTTTTCTCTTGCTTCTCTCTCTTCACGTCCATCTTTTTCAATTCCATTGATACCCCGCCATCCCGTCAAGCGAGCCGAAACTCAGCCCACAGACTGAGTTTGGCACCCCCGGGCACCGCCATGTAGCACACAACAATTGGCAGTGGCGGGTGCAATAAGAAGGTAAGTTCTTATAAACTTGCCCTTTGTTCAATAATCCAACTCAGCACACGCTGACTTTTTTCTATTAAATATTTATAAGCCTACTGGAGGAACAGCCAAAACTCAGCCCACAGACGGAGTTTGGCATCCCGCCTGGCACTGCCATGTAGCCAATAACAACTGGCAGCGGCATGTCAATGTTCTAGGTGAGTTATTATGAACTCGCCCTTTTTGCAGTTTCATTACTCAGCAAACATATTTTTTTCAATTAATGCCTACCACAGGAACCGCCAAAACTCAGCCCAAAGACTGCATTCCGCCTGGCACCGCCGTGTAGCCAACAACAATTGGCAGCGGCGTGTCAATTTTGAAGGTGAGTTATTATGAATTCAATCTTTTTACAATTGTTATGATTTCAGCTAATTTTCAATTAAATATTTAATTTCCTTCTACCTTGGTGCGGATGGTCCACAGGAGCTTTTTCAGTGTGGGGCTGAAATTTGGCACTATGTGGCATTAAGGCTCGTTCTTTGGGAGGATGAAGGGGCAGGCCCAGAATTTATTAGGATGTAGTATGTTTAATTATACTAGTAGAGATAAATTGCACGTACTCTGCCCAAACTTACACTATACTGTAATCTATCAGTATATACCAGACCCTGTAGCCCTCCCGTACACTCCGGTAACCCTCCGGTACACCTCCGGTTACCCTCCTGTGCACTCCGGGGTACACTTCTGGTTATCCTCCATTACACTGCCGGTATGCCACCGGTTAACGCTTTTTTAGCCACTAAGTAATGCAGTTATAGCCTCTACTTAGATTGATATTGATTCTAAGACTTACTGAGAAGTCTGTTTTCTTGTAAAAAAATATCAATTCTTATTGTAAATAGAAATAAATCCGAAGACTGGTTTAGGTCTTGAATTTCCGGTAACCCACCGGTAGACTTGGGTAACCCTCCGGTACACTAGTGTACCAATTGGTTACAGAAGTGTACAAGGAACTTACCAGAATATGCCATTCTGGGGGGCTCCGGTAACCTCCCCGTACATTCGAGTGTACAGGGAGGTTACAGGTGTTTTTTGTTTGCAGTGTAACTGAGGAAACAAGATGGAAAGAGACAGTTTGACAATGGGCATAAGTGGGACAAGACATACTGGGATTTAAAATACTTCACACATGATAACCAGACTAAGCAAAGTACATCAAAAAATAGAAGTCATTTTGTCAGAAATGTTGAGCAACGGTCAAGTCCCAGCAGACATAGTGAGGTTCTTGTTCTTGGGACTTTTAGGCTAACTGACAACATATTCCCCTTGAAGCCAAGTTGGGGTCTCTTTTGCATCAAGATGAACCCCCAAAGCATAGCCGTAGAAGTAATCTTGATGTGACATGGACACCTGTTTTTGATTACAGCAGTGATATTTTGTAATTAAGTGATCCATCTTACATTGTAGGGAGATTGAATGTGTAAGTCTGTGTAGCACTTTGTATGTGTCTAGATTACAGATATATTCCCTTGTGTAGAAATACATAGGAATCCAATAAAAGACATTACACAGTCTGTTAAACAAAAAAATTGAAGGGGACAAGATATTCCATCATCAACTCCAAGCCAAACTTGTTTCACTATCTGCATTCACCTGGGGCTGGGCTAATTTGGAACAACCGTATCTTGAGTTCTCGTGTCAGAAAAATGGGTCTTCAACTTACCTCAGAATTGTTCAGAACTGCCCAACACAAGGCATCCCCCGACCCACATCTGTCTCATGTTGCCTATCATGGCAACACTACAGCATTGTATATACCATTAGACACACTCAATTGCCCATTGCCGTCTTTTACTGCAAGTGCCCCTTCAACTTTTGAACACCTATATCTGTCCCAAAAAAACTTGACTGAGCCACCTTTTTGTGAAAACCAAATTGTTTCCATCAAAGCTGCATGGCCTAAAACCTTCCCAAGTGTTTTATGTCTATCTTTTGTGTGAGATTTTCCCTAAATTGCAAAGAAGTGTTTACATTCTTTACTTTTAAACTCACAAAGATAACCTCCACTTGGTAATGCTTACACGCATGATGGGCAACCTACCTCACTTTACAATCTAACTTCAAACTCCTTAAAATGGATTATCTCTTGTGTGAATACTTCCATGCTTTGAAGCAGATTGTGTTTTAGTTGTCCTCATTGAACACCACAATTCAATACGTGAAAGAATGAATCTACAACACCAAGCCACCTTCTTCCCACATCAGTTGCCATGGCATTGTCTATTTGATAATGCTGATCCACAGTCACTTTTTATGACAGATGTTGACATGACTGTTTTTGGTATGCTAATGAGTAATGTGTAGCCATTCAGCAATCTAACATTCCACAGGTATATTTAATTCATCCAAATGGGAGGAATCATTTGGCATTATCTTATGCTGGGCTTGGTATGTTCTTCTTCTACATTTGTAATGCATTGAATTCAAGCATCTGTTCTTGCAGTTTCATGTGAGTCTATCCGCTTGTTCCACTTGTGTTTTGTTTCTTTATTTCAGCTTATGAATGCATACATGTTGCTGAGACAGGCCAGTGATTGAGTTATTGGCTGCCTTTAAGGGGCCTTTTCCCCATTCAAGTGATTCTATCTGGTTATCCAAGAAGAATAAACTCCCGATTCAATACACTATTTACATCGACAACTTCACAACCATGGTGATCAAATTAAAGCTTTTTCATCCAGAATATGAAAGTGTGATAACATTTCATAGAGGTCATCATATGAATCACTCTTATAATTATGACTAGTCCTTACTCATCAATATAATAATCATAATTGTTAAATACTCTGCACAAACAGAGAAGTTATTACAACTAACAATATAATTGCTAGTCCTTGCTGGAGCTGCTGCTGCTGCTTATGGACCTACAACTAAAGCTAGAGCTAGAGCTAGAGCTAGAGCTAGAGCTAGAGCTACTATTCTGCTGCTGTGGCTGTAGTTGACACACTGCCATTTTCAGGAACCTTTTCCAATGCATAAAATTGTTCCTCTACCACATCTTCCCACTTGATCACTTTCTTGTTTCTCTTTAACCTTTTTGTGGCATCCCCCTTCTTCTGCTTCTCTCTTGCTGTGTTTTTGTCTGTCTGTTTCTCCTTCACCAACTCCTTCATTGTGTTCTTGATTTCCTTCAACTGCTTCTCAACAGCAATGATTTTTGGATACCAGTCCAGTAGATGTGTCTAACCGGTGGAATGCCATCATTTGAGACACACCACCATCATAGTAATATCATTTGCTTGGAATTGCTTCGTGATCCACCTAATTTAGTCACACAGGTGTGATATAGATAAATAATGTTTGTGTGCTTCTTCTTACTGCTGTTCTTTGATTTTGGGAGATCATTTCCCCAGTCTTCTCTATGAAAAGTCTTGAAGTTTTGATATCAGTTTCTTGAAGAGTATGCTTTGTTAGAAGAACTCATTTGTTCAAAGGTATGAAGAACAAAAGGTCTGTTGCCTGATCAAGAAGGACCTGAAGCAAAAGATACACCAGTACCCTCCATGGCAATGCAACTTTGCCATCATTAGCCTCTGGTTCTTTGGTTGCATCACAAATCACTTCAACAGCTGCATCATAATAAGGAAGATTCATTTAACAGGAAGCCAGCATTGCAATGTTATGTTTTGTTTGCATCCATTTTCTACCATCATCATGTTTCTTGTTACCTTAAACACAATTGCCATTACATTAATGTCTGTGTCTGAATGTTCACCCATCAAAATGGATTAATTTCTCTTCAAAATCTGCAATAGGAATCTATGACAATGCAACATAAAATCTCGTACCCCTCAGCATTGTCTGAGGGTTTCTTGAGCTTATTTTAGTACTTCTCAACCCAGTGATGTGTGATATCTCTTTTATACCTAGTGGCAGATTCTCAAGGCTTGTCCATGCACACGTTCATGACTTGATCCCAAATGTAGACTATTTGACAGGATTCCTTACACTGACTCTTGGAGAAGTCCTTCTTGTACTTAGTTGCTGCTGTAACATGGTCCATCATCTGAAAAGTACAACCACCCCAGTGTGTTCACACTCCACACACCATTCAACCCACTTGGAAACTATTCAAAGCAAACAACAGCTGGCAAACGCAAATCTTAACTGAACAGAAATTGAGAGTGAAAGAGACAAACACTATCACAGCCAGGGAGGAGCAACACAAACAATCCTGCAGTTCACAAATTGTGGGATGAAACACTTGTGGGCTTTGTGCCTATTAAAAATATGATAGCATCTTCCCCAAATTTGTAGGGATCTGCCTACCTAGACATGCTTGAGTTGGGGAGCTGGCAGAGGCAGAGTCATTATCCTAAACAATTATTTAGGTTGGGATCATAGTTGGGAGAGGTTCAGGGACCGTTTATGGTCCCCAAAGGTGCACCCAAAATTGCCACTAAGCCACTCTAGAGGTACATAGTCAACATTTGTGCACATACCATGCTCCTTGCGCCGGCATTCCCACTTGTGCACTTTTTGTGCATATTTTCTAATTATGCAACATAATTCTATTTTGATTGTATTGCGTGAAGCTAGTATTTTTAATTATGCTACATTATTAATAATGCCTATGCACAAGAGTGCACGAGTTGGTTGGATCTTTCACGCCTAATATTTTTATTACTACTGCCTACACAGAAAACGAAAGAAAGACATGCTGTTTTTATTTGCATGGTACCTACTACTGCTCTGATGTGTTTTACAGTACCCTACATATTATGGATCCGCACGAGACTGTACCACATAATTTTGAGTGCAGCATGTAGAATCAGGCGGCACGCCGGAAAATCCAGATTGACCCATGGCACAGCCGTCGTTAACCAGATTCCGCATATCTCAGCCAATATTGCTCCTTTTTGATCCAGGATGCGCTGTTATCCTTATAACCGCGCGCTAACAAAGGTATGCTCAGATCGACGTGGGAAGAAAAACCACTGAGCACTCCTTCCCGAGAAATCATGGACTCAGATTGGACATCTCCGAATCAAACAGTCTGGGAAGAAGAGCAGGGCCATTTTTGACCCTTCCAACTCTGGTCTCGCTCTTTTGACCTCTTGAAGATGGGAGGAAGTGAAGGTATTTGTAGGTCAAGAAAGGTGAGTTTGTTTTATTTTTCAGTTTTGATGCAGAACTTGCATACAATCTCACCTTTGCAGGCCGTCTTCATCTTTCCCAAATCAGCTGCAAGCATGCAACAATCAACTCTGAAAGAGCTAAGCAATTAAGAAAGGGAAGAGAGCTATGTGCCGATCACTAACAAATCCAACAATCAACTTAAAACAGTAGGAGAGTGGAGAGAGTGTGATGACTCAACAAACAAGCCGGATAATATAGGCACCATTACTAATGTCAGTTAAAACACAACAATCAACCAATATAAACAGGGGCAAAGAAGTTGGGCATAGTTCACGTATTTAATTTACCCTCCTGTTTATTTATTCATCAAGCAATTAATTGATTGATTGATAGATTAATTAATTGATTTATGAATTAATATTACTAGCATGTTAATAGCGTCATCCTGTCTAGTTAAAAATGTCTTCATGAAAATAATATTGTTTTTTGTCTCCCAAATGATACTGGCAGATATTCTATTATGGTACTGAGAACTTTCTCTCTTCCTATTGTACCAGATTCGTACGTACTGTTGTGTTAGCTAAACCGTAAGCTGCACATGGTAAGGAATTGGTACGTTCACTTGTGCACAAAAAAGTTCACAAATAATGTTGTTGATTATGACATATTTTTACAGAAAAACCGCGGCCCAATGACTATCTTTCCTTTTGGCCTATCCTCCCTGGCTAATCGGCCTTTTCAGCTTGTGACCACGCTTGTCGTTCGTCCCTACTTCATCAAAGACACCTAAAAAATTGCGCTGAAAGTGTGACGGGACGCTCCCTTACAGAACCATGACGGATGATGGCGAGCGAAAGACAACGTAAAACAGTCACCGCCTCAACTCTCCATCAACTTAAAAATATCAATTACACGACACAAATCATGATCACTCTCATCTCCTACTCCTCAGCCTCCTCCTCACCCTCCGTTCCGCCCAATCCACCATCCAAGTAATTGAACTGGCACTGGCAGAACTGGAAGCACTACCCTCCACGAGGCCCTCTCCATCTTAGGTTTCAAAACCTATCACATGAAAGAAATTTTTGTGGGCGGGAAACAGCGTTCTTCCGAGTTAGACTTCTGGTTCGATGCCTTTGCGACCAATTGCAGTCATCCTCATGGACTGAGGGATATTTTTGAGAAGGGTGGATATACCGCCACGGTTCACGCCATCAATTTTCCGTGCCATGATGCATTATTGTTCGATATGTACCCGCAGGCCAAGGTGATTCATACCGAGCGGGCGAGTGCGGAGTTGTGGCATGATTCGGTATCCAATTCCATTTGTAAAGCCGCCACGGATACATGGTTCGGCCGTGTCATGGGATTGCTCTTCCCGCTGTACCGCCGCTTTAAGCGCTTTACTCCATTTTTGATAGGAAGGGCCATTTTTGGGGTGTATGGTCCCATTGAGAATGTTACACCACAGTTTTGTCAGGAACATAGAGACCAAATGGTGGATTTTTACAATGCGCACAACGCGCATATTCGAAAGATCGTCCCAGCAGAAAGATTATTGATCGTTTCGAATCACAAGGAAGGATGGAAGCCCATTTGTGACTTTCTTGGGGTGCCGATTCCAGATGTCCCGTTCCCTCACGTAAACAAACGTGGTTCCATGTTGAAGAATGTAATGGCAATAATGGGGAAATATGAAAATTTTTCGCCCGTTGTCAAATTATTGTTGTTGTTGGTTGTGTTACTCCCTTTCGCCGCAGTGCTTGGTCGACTTGACATGAAGAGCAAAAAGTCAAAAGCGGAGTAGATACCTGATTCTTTGTGTTTATCTAAACTTCAGGGTCTCTCTGATTGGTGTAACGTCAATCAAGAACTAATTTGAAAAAATAGGACCAACTCATTATTCAGTAGAACGTCCATTCCGTTCGATGAATTCTAGTCATTGTTTCAACTCTTGATACCTTGGAAGGGCCTCATGCCTTCCCAGTCAAGCGACGCCATTAGTGTGGAAATGCATGGTATCCAACGTTGATTGCTACCAACACAAAGCAGTGACGTTAAGTAGGATCAGAACACAACAATTGCTATGAATTATTTAATGCTCACAACATTCACATTTTTTCGATGGCACAAGTATTAGTTTCAGGATTCATGAACCTTTTTAAGTGAGAGCTTGCCATCTCAGTGTCGCCAGAGATCTAGACATATTCTAATAAATTTCAGGCAAGGAACTGTGAAGACAAAACATGCCAGTAACAAGAAGCTGTAACAATGGCTTAGCTGGTATTAAAGCCACATTCATTGCATTGAAAACTATGATGAATTTCATAGTCATGATGTGTAACTTCACTAGTTCATTTTGACATTGATGGACTACATTCATGAGTCTTATCTCTATCATCAGGGATACAAACAGTGGAGTTTCATCTAGATATATCATAAGTCGATTTTTAGTGTGTTTTAAGTTACAAAAAGTCATGGTTTACTACGACACTTGCATGAACTTGGCTTATCTATTTGAACCTACACACAGTAACCGCCACATGTCTATGATGGAACAAGTATGGACATCAAAGAACACTTATCATAATTGTGATTTGCATGGCTTGAACACGAGATCTACATCCCCATTTTCAGTGAGTACGTGAAGTATTGATTTTTGAAGTCATATGTATTGTCAATGGTTACGCATTTCATGTTGAAACAACCAGTTTATTGTTCTAGAACCAACAACTTAATCTGAACAATGTTTCATAGGAAGCATCAAAATAGGCAGCCTTTCATTACTTCACATTAACATACATCCAGACATCCACCTAAAGCCTACCAATTTCCTTGTCAAAATAATATAAAGGCACTTGATGAGGATTGTCAGTATAATCAACTTTCCGTAACTTCCCTGGACCCGAATGCAGTATCCAAGTTTGCAACATTCTTATTTCTATGCCTCCTCATTACACATCTTGTATTTGGGGGTCTTTTATGAATTCTCCATGCACCTTATGAATCTTCATTAAGGTGTAAACATGGATTGTTAGGGTAACTATATGGTCAATGGTGGTGCATGTGATAACTGTTAGATCAACAGAGTTTGTGATTCTGTTCTTTTTGCTGAACCATTTCTGTTTTGATACATTATGTTGCATTTTGGGGCAATCAGTTGCATCTCTATTTGGTTAGGTATGGCATTCATGCATTGACAGTTGAATTATTGCCAAATGTCATGCAAAAGAATGTGCACGTGAGCTTGAAGGTGACATTAGTCATGTTGTAACATTAACTTTAGTGCATGTAATCATTGCTATTTGAATGGGACCCGTGGCCCTTCCCCTGTCATTATCTCTCAAATCAAATCCAGAGTTAAATCTCTCTTTTAAACTGAGATATTTTTGAGTTGTCTTGAAATACAGTCATCACTCCCCTGCTTGCTATCCTATCTTATTCTCTTATTAAGCACATTTCCAGAGAATTCCATGATAAAATGTCCTTAGATTCCATTGAACACCTATGATCTATGAAACTCTGAATCAAAGTTTCAATGTTAGATCAAGAGTGCACACAAGGTGCATTCTCATATTCATATTGTCAATAAACTCAAATGTCTTTGCAGAACATAGATGCCCTTGCTCTTCTACTGAATTTCCCAATGACATTTGTTGTCATAAATTCTCTTGAAATACAATATTTGCAGGTGCATCGAAGTGTTTCAGTGTTTTTCTCTTGTTTACTTAGTTTTGTAATGGAGCAATGAAGACTCAATGTAATCAGGTTTGACATTCTGCATGATATTAAGCTATTAAAAATGCAATGTTGCCCAAGTGCTCACATACTCAGATGAGATGTTGCCCTTACAAAACCAGCATATTCAAAC
Source organism: Cyclotella cryptica (assembly GCA_013187285.1). NCBI lineage: Eukaryota > Bacillariophyta > Thalassiosirophyceae > Thalassiosirales > Thalassiosiraceae > Cyclotella > Cyclotella cryptica. The sequence continues at coordinate 88,308 of JABMIG010000402.1, forward strand.
ATTATATTATCCTATCGTAAACCTCAACAAGCTTCTTTCTGCCATCAAGAAAAATATATGAGAGTAAATAAATGGTTCATTATGAAATTGTTTCAAATTCCCAAAGTCCCTACAGCTTGAAGGAGCTAGATTAATTTTTGATACAACCCTAGACCTTGACAAGGGCTACTGCAACATGAAATCGGATCCTGATGCATCCAAAATCTGCACTGTCATCTTCCCATGGGTGAGCTGCTCCTAGATTATGTTACTGATGGGTATTGTAGGTCATCCAGACACTTTTTGAGCAAAAATATCAGAGTTAATGGTAGCATTGGAGCTGGTACAAACTCACCAGGATAATCTATCATGCATCACAGGGCCAGCTTGGATGACCATTTTGAACATTCAAAATTCATCCTTCCCAGTTTGCAAGATGCAGACTTGCAATACGACCCCAAAAAAAAATAATTTTCTGCATTCTTGAAAAATACCATCCTGGTCATTATGCAGGCAATCTTGCTATTAGATAAAAGAATATCAAAGTCCTTCCAGTCCATTATTATAGAGATCTTTGGTAAGACTCATTGAAATACTTGCACCACTCACCTCACTTGACAATAGTGTGGTGATGCCAAAATCACCAGAGCCACCAAAGCTAAGCGGTGGGTGATGTGCTTAAAAGAGAATTCCCCAATGTAAAGGCCACCACCACCAATGATGTAACCTTGGCAGACCCAGATTTTTGCAGAATTTTAGACCTAAGCTGATTTGTCATCAACAATCAAATCAGCACAGTAATCACACAGGGTGCACATAGCATGTTTAGGAGAAGGCTTACTCAAACACAACAACATCGTAGTGGACATAACAATTTTGGAGACATCAAAGAGTTCAAAGGCATGCTACAGGGATACAGAATCGAATTCTCCACATGAGTTGGTGACACCAAATGACCAAAAATAGTTGACACGCTTCCAGAAAACTCCAAAGGCAATTCAAAAAATGATAAAATAAAGTCACTTGCAGATCATTATTAGTTATTCTTTTGTATGACAAAACTTGGAGTGGAAACTAGGCAAAATATTTAGAAAATGAGAGAAGTATCATGCTGCACCATGAATTTGAAACGGTCAATGTTCAGTGTTTTTAAATCTCTGTAGTTCTATTTATAGGTGGTAGCTGACTGTATAAGAAAGGGCAAACGGTACATCAACTGATGTGATGCAGATCATAAAAACTGGATTCAACAAGCACTTGTGTTGACTTCAGACCATGTCTATTTGTGGATTTTATGGTTGACAAGTATGGTCCCACTATTTTGCACATCTTAGGGCCAGGTAATAACAAAAAACAAACTTAATGAAGGGAATGAAATGCCTGTGTTATTGCATACAACATACAGCTTGCTCCACAAGCATAACAAACAACCAATCACACTGAATTTGTTGTTTCCTGAATGCTGTGAAGAGGATGTAGTCTATTTCAAAATGCAGGAAAGGAGATTGCTTAAGCCAGAATCCTGATTCCCTACTAAACAAACCGACAATATTAGAGAATCTTTTCACAATTACTACAAAAAAACACTACAGTGTCATGCATTGATGGCAAATGAAATATTCTGCAAGCAGAATAACCACGCGGCGCCTTGGTCCTAGGCTGCATGCGGCTGTCTGCTAGATTGCTAGTGGGTGAGAGATAACTAGGTAGTAGGTAGTGGGACATAGCGTGTAAGGATGTAACAAAGTCCCTAAAGTAACGGGCTTATGGAGTAATACTAGACAAGTATGCGTCCCCTCGCGTACTTGTGACACTTGGATGAGTGTCCGCGCAATGATGTGCATTGTAAGATGGCGGTGTGTGTGGTGCTCCCGCTCATTTCGTCGTCTTACAGGCAAGTGAGAAGACAGTCTGTACTGAGTAGGGTAACGTTGTACGTAAGGATATGGAGGTCCTACGTCCTACGTCCGTCTAGTGTGGTCCTTATCTGGCTACAGGTAGGGCGATACGACGCGTGTGCAACTAGGCAGCTGTCTTAGCAGCTGGCCCGAGTCTATCAAGGAATCTCCAACATTCTTTAGAATTTGGCATTTAGTTGGTCTCACCACAATCTACAGCATCCTGCAGGTCATAGTTGTCTCAAAACTATGCTGCACAGAGGGGAAAGACACAATAAACAAATCCTATTACTTGCCAGAAAGTAATGCATATCTCAAATCAACAAATGACATTTAAGTGAGTATGAAAATTCCCCACAAAAGTAATAACTAACCCCTGGGAGGTAATATATGTGGACCTCATAGGGGGACAGAAATTGGCTTTGTGTGTCTTACAATCATAGACCCTGCATCAAGCTTGTTTGAAATAATTGAGCTGCCAGCAGCACAACATGCTGGTCTTACCATGGATACAAAGGGACACAAGAGCATCAAGACAAATGCAAATACCAAATGCAGTAGTTTGAAAAATCCTCTTAATTATTTAGTACTTTGGTGAACAAGCCTTGGTTTGCTGTTACCCAGTTCTTAGTTCTTAAACTTATACATGACAATAAAAGAATATTCAACCTTCACTGTGAAGCCCTAGGCAACTCAAATGACATAAAACATAAGCAGACCAATGTCATGAACCCCAAAGGGAAAGTGCTATACTGGAACGAGTGCATTGACTTTTAACAGAACAGTAATGCCCCACCCTGCTGAGGCATGTTGGTTACAGGGGTTACAAGTGATACAGGCATGAGACTTTCCTGAGAAATGAAGCTTGGACCATTTGCTCACCCTACACTATGCTAGCAAAGCCTTCATATGAGGAGCAATTTTGGCAAGGGCATACTGTTAGGCAGTCTGTTCCTTGCTGGCTGGAACAAAACAGCACATCAAAATTACCCACATTGTATTACAAAGTCAGTGTTTAAGTCCTCTGTAATATAAAAGCTTGTGCAAACATGATCCTTGGACATTTACATCAGGGTTAAGGGAACTACGTTTATTTTTTAGTTGATTAGGTTGTTTCCATATTATAACAGAGAGAGATTATTATGACATCCCTTCCTTTGAATATTTTCTTTGTGTTTGTAGATAGGAACTAAGAGATGCCGACATACATAACATGATTCTATTCCAAGAAACTAGTAGGTACAGTAGCATATGTTGTGCGCAAACAATCGTACGTACCATACCATATACAATACTCATTACTCGCGGTGCGCACCACATTACAATACACCATAATATGGTATGATATAAGAGGTATCTCTCTCTAGAGATACACAAGAACACATAGAGGTAGAGTGTACATCGTACTATAGGAGAAACAGGCAATAATATATATTATTCATATATTAATACTTATATCATGAAGTACGTGATTCGTGCACAGCAATATACGGTGTTTGGGTTTAAAAACATAATTTATCGCAGGTAGAGACTCATTTTTAAATGGTGTTTACTCTCGCTCCCACTGCAAGCTGGCACTAATACTCATCGTTGAAAGGTTCTCGCCAACATTTAATTTTGACGGAATTATTCTTACCACAAGTGGTAAACACTTTACCGCCGACGGTAATATTTTACCTCAGGCGGTTAACACTTTACCGCCGATAATAACATTTTACCGCTGACGGTTTACATTTTACTGTCAGCTGTTAACACTTCATACTACTACTACTACTACTATCTTGCACCAAAGTATCAGATGGTACAATACTACCATGGAGGGATGTACCGTCAGCTCATTGCACCTGCCGGAATCAGTACACATGGATTGGTGGTCACAGCCACATCATCATCGGCAAAGGAATTACAGCAAGTTTTATGGCTGGCGGTATTTTTTACCGCCACCGGTAAATGTTTACCGCCAGCAAAAAAAAGGTTACCGCCTGCGGTAAAACATTCGCCGATTACCTTTCACGTCCAAAAAATAAAATGTGCCCTCCGAATAATTTTAAAAAAGAACACTGAACCTTATGAGAATCTAATCCTTATTTTTTATATAAACACCAATAGCCGAATATTGCAGGTCTTCCGGTACAATACTGTGTCATCCAACGGTTCGTGGCTAGGATGGTTCTCATGAGGTTACCAGCACATTCGTGATGTGGCGACAAACTGGCAATGACATACGTGAACAGGCATGGGACTGGCTTTTAATTACCTTTAATGGTGAAGTGAAAAGTCAATCTCCAAAGAAAAGCCAATCTCAAAAAAGAAAACAAGATACCATTTCATTTTCACATAGGAATAGTACGAAGATTGGTAATTGTTGAAAGAAAACTAATTCTCCAAAAGAAAACCAATCCCCAATATATTTGCCGACATGGATAGGTTCCTATTTTATTTAAGCCTTAATGACGAAATCAAGACTTTCGTGAGAAGAACTATTCCCTATTAGATCAACTTTGAAAAAGAATAGATCTAATCTGATACATGCCTCGGACATGAAATCATAGGTTAGTAATAATCGCATATCTTAGATTTTCCACATTAGAAATAGATTTTTGAAGTTAGATGATAAATTCTATTCTAGAGATCTGATTGTTCTAAATCATACACCCTAGATCTAACAAATTATGAGAATCAATTTTAGCGAAACTAGTAATCTGTTTAGAATCAAATTCTGCATAGGGGGCAGTTATATGGAGGCACCTGGGTCCGTCAGACAAAACCAAGTTAGTTAGGTGTTTCGTCTGACAAAACGGATCGAGGGTATGTTCAAATACAGACGTGAATATAAGATAAAAGGTACCCCATTTTGCTTCCAATCTGACCAGAGATTGTTTTAACTAAACTTACGAAATAACATTTGCTATCTATATGTTAAAAAACACAAAGCTTTTCCGGTGTGCTAAGGCTATGCAGTAAAGGTTGGCATTGCAGCACTCCTGGACAGGGGTTGAATTCCTTTGCCATTTTACAGTTTCATGGTTTCATCCTACGAGACCATGGTTTCTAGTGTAGGCATCAGAATTTTTTATTTCTCTAAGACTTTCGATTTCATCTTACGAAGCCATGTTTACTAGTGCAAGCATGCAAATTTTTTATTTCTGTAAGACTTTTGATTTCGTCTTACGAAACCATGTTTATTAGTGTAAGCATGCAATTTTTTTATTTCTCTAAGACTTTTTGGTGATTTCGTCTGACGAAATGTGTTTTCGATTTGAATTTGTTTTTAAATCTAGTGGATACCTTTTCTTGAAAATGGTGTCAATTGGACATCTAACTGACACCTAACTGACAAAAATGCTTCGTCTGACGAAGTAGTTTGTTTCGTCTGACGGACCCAGGGGGCTCCATATAACCGACCCCATTACATTAGTGTTGCTATATTAGATGTAGATGGTATCCATTCCTCTTGGTGCCTTGCTAAGCAGTCGTGTATAATATTAATTATATGACAATATTACCTAATTACGAATTACTTTGACAGATAATCTATTAACTACTACCATACCCTACCACTGTACGTGTGAAGTTGGAGCTTATTAGGCACGTAAATATTATCTTTTAGCAAATAACTAATTTTCTTGGTGTTCCCTGAACCCCATCAGCTTCTACAAATATGACAATGAGGTTTCAACACCGAACAAGATATGAAAGAATCAATATCATGAGAGCCACACTTCTTTTACAACAAGACTTAGGAAGTTCTATCTTCGTCCCCTCAACAACATTATGTGGTAATACACAAACACTTATGTTTGTTAAACTCTATCACCATTTATCATAGACAGTGGTTTACACTTTTCATCCAGTTGCAAATACAAGTGACACAGACCAAGAATCTGCCTTATTCAGCACCTCTGGTAGCTAAAAATGCCAAGCTGAAAGGAAGGACCAATTGCAAAAACAAAAATCCAGATTCAAAAGCAAGAGATCACTTTCAAGAGGACAACCATTGAGAATGGAAAAACATATGGTACTAATTTTTTTGGATCATACACAGATTTGCTTTGGATGAAAGAGATTTCACTGCCCTTAATTCTCCATCTGTCTTTGCAAACACACTCATAAAAACGAATTTCAATCATCTAGAACTTTTATCTACAGATGGCTCAGACTAGTGGCCACCTGCTATTATGAAATTGTGAATTGGTTGGCTGTGTAACACAATAGCAATATCCACTAATGCTATATCGTTGTAGACTGTTGCATGATTTTGAACAGTCCTGTGTGAAAACTAGGAGACACATATGTTTGGATGATCAGATGCAGTTGACTCTTCTAGAAACAAAAATATTGAAGATCATTGCAATCTCAAATTGAAACTATTTTTGTATCTTGTCATCCACCTGTATAGTGCATCATTCATTCAGTTTAGGACAAAATAGACATCTAAATATCATCTACAAGTTTGATAGCAACAGTCACTCAAAGCACAGACAGGGCATAAGCATATACCCTCATTTGATATGGCCAGACCTGGAAAAGACAGAGTGGACGTGTAAACTGACATCTTGGTCACAAGTTTGTTATTTGACACATTTCGAATATGAGGGGGAAATATTGTGATGTGCTTTGATGGGTTGCAATGTTTTCATGTTTGATATCATATTTCAAATCCCAGTTATGCAGTACCATGTCTGGTCTTGCCCAATTTTTGGTCTACAGATATTGCCCATTGATTTTGGCAAATTTAAAATCTTTGAGAATGTTCTCAAGAAAATCATGTTTGCTCATATTTTAGTTTCAATTTTAAACTGACTCCAATGCCTCAATAGAATCAGCTGCAATCTCTATACAGTAAAAAAGATTTGATGTGTAAATACATCATACCAACTAATTGAGGAGCTTATACACCAACTGCTTATTTTTGTATGTTTTGCATGATTGATAAAACTGTGCATCAATATCTTCAATAACAATATTGCAAACCGACAACAAATTGGCTGTGCTTGAGGCATGCAAATTGCCAAAGGATTTCAACTCCATAATTTTGGAATATTTGTTTGACTCCTCATAAAATGCTGGCAATTCCATGTTCAGGTGCAAGGCATGAAGTAGAAACTTGAATTTGGGATGTGGGCTGGAAGAAGACAAGTGCATTGCACCAGAAGATGCCATTTTGTATTTCGTATTTCATCAGCACCATATCAGCAGAGGACAAATGGAGAAGAATTGTGGAAAAAGGCCAAAATCTCACCCAGAAAACTTTGCTTGTGATAGTCAAAATGATCAAATTGGCACAGAAGTGATGAGTTTTAAACATCTTCACATTTATTTACTATCGTTACTGTCTTGCCATCAGAGTATTATGATTCATTTATTGAGGGAAATTTTTGTTGACTATTTACCAAGCCTCTGCATGTGATGCTGTAAGTAAGGTTTGAGCCCCTCACACACACATCATCTGTTGGAGCAAGCTCTCTTATTCACTCTGTATTGCTGCAAAAGGACAAAGGCTTTGATCAATGGCCCAGAAAGCATACGCCATTATTGTAGTGGTTATCTGAGCAATGAGAAAGAAGGATCATTTGTTTGCATCAACTGTATTGTTAAAATGCTGTGCTTTGTCTCCAGATTGCAAAATTAATCCTCAAAGTGCTCAATATTGTAATTGGCACCGGATTATCAGAAGCCAAGGAGTGATGTATTGAATAGGCACACATGATTCACACAAACCAGAAGAAGTAGATGCTAAGGCTTGATCATGGGTGGATGAAGTTCAAGAAAAACATTAAACATGCTGCCATGAATGTTAAATTGTCCCTAGCACACTCTCAAACAGAGCAATCTATACTGCCCATGTGCAAAACTGCAAAACAAATGGTGACACAAAGCAGGCAACCACAGTATTTGTATTAATTTCTTCAGATTGACAGGTGAAACTTTGTAGTATTTCAATAGCCAAGAAAAAGTTGAATTGCACAAACAGAACTACAATATTGTTCACCTGCGCTGCTGGATGAACATATCATACCGACAGGCAAAAATATACATTGTCGACACATAGTAAAGTAACTTGTTTATTAAGGCTAAATGATGAGACATGTTGTCAATGTAATTGCACACTTGAGGTGAAAAGCAATGCACACCCCTGGGCTTTACACATAGGATTGTAACCAGTTTATTGAGGATTCAATAAATCATTAATGACTCAAGCAAGGAGAGCATAGTTCACTTAGCTGTTCTGCAACCGAGCTCTAACACAGATGGATTGTCACAACAATACACTAGATGGATTATGGGAAAACCAGGAACTTCTAGAGGAGAGAGTGAGATATTTTGTCTGATCATACTGATGCTAACAGAGTGGCGAATTTTGCAGAGCAGAGCTTACTTTTCACTTTTTGATGATGACTACATTATTTGCTGCTCTAAATACCATAGCATGTTCACATTCAAAAATTTTGCAGGAATTATCAAAATGAGGCATATTTTTTCTTTCTATTGGTCAAGAAACTATTTTAGTATGAATCCAAGACCCAAGATTAGAGGATATCAGGAGGGTCCACAGAACTGTCCGCTGTTTACACAAGATTTCATAGGGCAAATCAGAACTTAATACAGCCCCCTCAAGTCCTACACACAACGTAGAGCTTCTATATTACCAACTGGAATCAGAGTAGAATCTTTTGTCAAAGGTCGTGCCTCTGTTGTAGTTGGGTTACTATGAAGAAACAAAGAAACATGAACAGAGACAATTACACGATTGCATACAATGCGTAAATGATGCTCTTTCGCTCTTTCATCCGAGAGTTACTATCAAATTTTATCAATGCCATAATCTAACATCCCAGCTTTAGGATCGTATAAACTTTTTCTCCACCGTTCTATCATAACTCTTGCAACATATGGAATTTCCTTCTCAAACTTGTTCTTTTCGCTCTCTATGCCTGACTCCCAAACAGCATCATGCATCCCAACAAGGTGCACCCTGCTTTCAAGAATTCCTAAGTTCAATAAGACTCTGTTGTTGAATGACTTTTGATTTCCAGAGGGAACGACTAACGCAATTGCTGGTACCACGAGAGTTTCTTGCAGCACTCTCATTAAACGAAGTCGTGCGGAAAGTTGCAGTGATAACTTTACTATGTCATTGAGTCGTTCTTGTCTTTGATGCAATGTTGTCGATTCATCAGAAGCCGCCTTTGCCCGTTCGTACTGCGCCACGACGAACAAGAAAAAACATAACGAGAGTACGACCCATGTCAATGGAAACATCATTATGGTTATCAAAGAAAAATCCAGTAACGTACCAGTTCTTTTCCTATTTGGCTTGATTTGACACGATGATCATTCACCTTGTCAATGACATCCCTAAATGCATCGGTTACCGCATTCCCATCGTCTCCGCAAAATTCTCCGATCACATTTGCATTGCAGAGATGATCATGTAACCACTGAACGAACATGCTTGATTCCACACGATGCAACCCGGCCATATTGAAATTTACCAAATAATCCACCGCTTGCTCTAACGCAATCAACCCAGAATTATCCCGTCCTTCGATATCATACAAAAGAAATTTAGCGAGACGTTCCAGTCTTTCCGAATCCCGCATCAACGACATGAAATGCCATCTCCACCCTTGGATGTGGAATTCTCTCGACGTATTTTTTCTGGCACACGATGCAAGGAAATCAAGAATCACCGCTTTCGTTTGTGGTCGGACGTCCTCAACGACCGCTGAGTAGGCGGCACCTCCTCGAAGTGCATCGACGGCGAGGTGAGTACCCTCAGGATTTGCCCCACAGGAAACGTCATTATTTTCTCGCAGGGAAAAACCGTGTACTATAATGTGGCATAGAATGAGTGACACGAGGGAAAGGGTGAGGGCGAGATTCTTTGGGAGTTTGCTCATTCGAATGGTGTGGTATATTCTCCCGCTTATTGGCCGACCCGCGTTCCGTTATTCGTAATTCTTCAAATAACAACGTAATAGTGGTGCCGTATCCTTGTCGTATGCATGATCAGAGACGATCAGTTTCGCGATCAGGATCGGTGCTATCTTGGTTCAGCTTGTTCAAGGATGCCAGCGCAGAGTAATAACCTGTAACGAAGCGGTATGTACAATATTATAGTACAATACCTAACGGAGTATTGACCTACGTATCGTTGGTACCATACTTTAGTAGGTGGTAGAGTTGGAAGTCGATTGACTCATTAATCCAACTTTTATCACGATAAACAATTTACGGCTTAAACAAGTAATAGGAGAAAGGGGTTATCTATTTCAAATTTGAAATCGTGCCGTTGTCAAGGTCGAGTAGACTTTTTAGTTGAAGCGATTAGACCCAAACAAAAATTAATTAATAGAGAGGATGGCGCGACGAAAGAAACGTTTCATCAAGAACAACCGACGAGACGACAACAGCGTCTTACAACATCATACTCACGGTGACATTATCCATTACATCCACATTGCAACAGCCGGTCTTATACAATAACAACGCCGGTCAATCATCAACAATATTCCACTAACAACGCAACCTCCCACACCTCTTTGCCGACTAATTACGTCCTCGTACTCCACTATGACCGATGCAACAGCAACGATTACCAGCATAGTCCACACACACTTCGCCGCCCACCAACGCGAAAACGAAGTATCCAAACGCACTGCCGACCATGCATCTCCGCTCTCGCCCTCCTCCCTCCGCGCGGCCGCCTCCCTCAGAGACGAAATCTCTCAATTCGCTTTGTCCAACCTCACCTCTTCGCTGGAGGGCATGTCGCTAACCACCGAGGGCGAAGCCGTGACAGACGCCGGCCATGTCACCTCCAAAGCCGTACTGGGATGCATCGACTGCGCCATGTCCTGTCTCGCGAACAATCCGAAGGACTGCTGGGAATCCGTCCACTCCACACTCGAATTGGCAGTGGCGGTAGCATGCAGCGATAAGCAAACTGGACTCGCTGTAGTCAATCGTGCGATTGACTACATCTCAGTTCCAAAAGACGTCGTTCGCATCGAAGGCTGCAATATGCTAGGATGGTGCGTGGGTCAATTCGTAGCGGGGGCAAGGCTGCCGCTCCTATTTTGAAAAAGGGAGGAAAGAAAAAGAGCGCCAAAACGGATCATGTAGACGATTGGAAGTTGGAATGTGTGATTGGCGCCGGGAGGCGCTATTGCCCTCCGGTTGACGGACAAGATTGCCAAGGTGAGGAGTGCGGCGATGGCAGCTTCG
>JABMIG010000496.1:0-55560 GCA_013187285.1 Cyclotella cryptica
GCCAACCGGTTCTGTTAGTATTGAAAAGCTGTGTCAGGCTGAAATTGAATAGTGTTGTGTTAGAAGAGAGGGTTCGATTGAATGAATATGTGAGTTCTGTTTACACTTGTCACGAGATAGTGGACCCATGTTGTTCCGTCTAGCGATTTTTGGTGGATGCTTCATAGAAATCCCTCATCTAGTAGAACTTGCTGGACTAGGCCCAACAAAGTATCTTTGATGTACAGACTCGTGATTGAGGAAGTTTCAGTCATGAACTACCGGTATGCCACCCGTACACTCTGGGGGTAATTTTGTGTAAAAACTTAGCGTGATAAACGAAAATACGGCTTAAGTAATGTCTAAAAAATCCGGTAACCCACCCGTACACTCTTGAAATTCCGGTAACCTCCCCGTACACTCTGACGTTTTGCGAGTATACCGGGAGGTTACCGGTGTTTTTCGTTTGCCGTGAAGCAGTTTCCGACAGTTGAGTGGAATACTGCAAGCAGATCACTTGGCCAGCGGATTCTACAGCCTCTTTGGTACGGACTTTAGCAGCAGTTGCCTTGGTCCATGCCTGGAGGATGGGAGCATCGTCCGTTCCATTATACTTGGCTTTGGCCGCAGTGGCCGCAGTCAGTTTTTCCTCAGCCTTGAGGTCTGCCTTACAGGCTTCCTCATAATCCGTGTCCAGTCCTCTCTGGGAAATAATCTCCAGTGAGGTCTGAACATGGTTGAGGAACTGTTCTGGACTTCCTTCGTCGAAGACAGTGATGGACAAGGTCATCTTTTTGGAGACATTGATTTTGTTGACCACCTTGGTGCTTGGTGGTGTCCATGGCTGTAGGAATATAGGAGATGGGTGGCTTGGACCTCCCTGAGCTCCTCTCACACTCTTGTGGCTTGAGGCCTTCTGGGCTTGACTTGCTTGCCGACATCCTTTAAATTGCCTCTCCAAGGGGCGTATTATAAAATAAGGCCTTGAAAAAGGTCTTGGGTGCCCTGTGGAGGTTAGTTCAAAAAAGAATTTTTTATTATTTTTTAAATTTTCTTCTTTGATTTCTATTTCTTGAAAGTCTTGCTTCCAACTATTTCGCAAGAATTCTCGATCACAAACTTCAACTGACTCGTAGGAATCCCCAATCGCAGAAGTTGATCGCTCGAAGATCATCGCTTAATTTGCCTATTGCGGGAGAAATTTTGGAGAGCTCTCCAATCGTGAAACCAAAGGAATTTGTCGATTGCGAGGATGATTTTGGAGAGATCGTCGATCGAGCAAAAAATGCATTGCTGACCCGAAAAAGTTAAATTGCTGCTTGTGATAAAAAAAATAGCGTACCTCGTGTCTGAGGGGTTGGATGTCGATGGCTTCCGTGTGCAAAGGTCGCACCACGGCTTTCTAAATATAGTGACCTGAGCCGTTTCACGACAGGTGTCAAAGATTTTATTTTATGAGCTTATTTTGCTCCAATTGTGAGGATGGAAAGGCAGTGGAACACTGCACTTCCAATCCTCGCAATGCAACCGAAATTTGTGTGGATTCTACACACAATTGGTATGCTCATACCCTTCTCAAGGGTGTTCTCTTGTCTGGGGCTATGGACGTCTGTGTTGGGGAGTCCATGCCGTTGGGAGCAGGGCAGTGGACTCCTGTGTTGGGGAGTCCATGCCTTTTGGATCAGGGGCAGTGGACTCTCTTCCTGGGGAGTCCTGAGAATGATCCTTTTGGCTTTTGTACCAAAGGGTACAAAAATGGGCTGATTCTTGGCCTATGTCATGCACGGCCTAAAGGACTGTAGTTTATATTCATTCGCTGCATGACTTTCTTGCCTCCACCTCGTTTCTTCTTGTTTAGCTTCCTCTCCATCTTCAATTCCTTGCTCTGCTGCTTCTTACTCTCTTGACTTTGCAGGTTATTTGTAGATATTGATGGGGCCTTATTTGCCATAACTGCCTTTTGGACATTTTGAATCCGTTGGCAGAGTTTTTGAGATCTTTTGTCTGAAACGAGAAGTACATGTTGAAGAGCTTGGATTGCTTGAGATTGTGATGGGTTCTGTTTCTCATCTAGGTTTGACGACCAAGATTTCGCTGAAATGGCATTGCAATCTTCCTGATTGCCAAGGGAAGCTGAAGTGGTGCTGAGAAATAAGGGGTGGGGGACAGCTGTCGTGGACACTCGGGGGAGTGGAAGAAGCATCAAAAGAAGTTGAAGGAGCGCTCGTGACACTCGAGTGCATAGATACCATTAACAAGGTATGAATTGGTGAGAACAAACCTCGTTGATGTGTGTATTAACGAGGACAGAGTGTGATATCATTGCAGAATTTGTGGTGTATGACGCAGGAGAGTGTGAAAAGGACGATGCAATATTCTATGGTCTGATGGTGTGGGAGGTCACAAAAATCAGAACCCCCTCACAAGATTTTCAAATCGGGCCGTGATGGAAATTGTGCGAAAAGAAAAAAATGCGAAGGTAGCTACTGGAACAAGGGCATTGGAAAAAAATGTGTTGGAACAAAAAAAGGTGCACAAATATGAGTGCCAATAGAGCCCCTTACTTCTTCTTCGAAAAAAGCTGGTTCCTGTCGATTCGGCACACAAAACAAAGATACAACCCAATTGAAGTGATGTCACAAAAGATTGGATCATTTTAATGTGGCGATTCAACAGATCCTATATAAACAACTACCCTACGTTTGGCGATGTCGTGTTTCTTTCCGGTAACCGTTGTTAGAGCACGCTAGGAGCACGCTGTTGTCTCCAGGTCTGGATCGTGTGATGTGTTTTTTCTCTCGTACGCAGAGAAGATGGTCATTGGCGCCGTCGACGCCGTCCATGCAGTCAATCGTCATGGGTGTGCCTGGTCCTCTCCTTGCGATGCCGTGATTGGAACCTTATGGCAACATTGTAGACGACTACCAGAAGGAATACATTCTAGCCACGTTCAACCTTCACCTTGAAGCGGTTGCTTGGAGTTCTGAAACCAACAACAAACCAATAAGAACGAAATTCACAATCACTGCGGCAACGCCTCCCAAGAACCGCCATGCTGCCTCGCCTAATCCCCCTGCTCGTCCTCCCCCTCCTTCATCCGTCTGCGGCCGGCTGGATCGACCCCGACACCCCCGAAAACGCACGCACCACCACCCCCCTCGTCGTCGTTCCCGCCAAACCCCCCAGACAAAAAAAGCCACGAGAAACCCCGGACGCGACCAAAACCAACACCACAACCTCCACCGACTCCAGCCACAAACGTCGCCACCGAGAACCCACCTCCACCCCCACCTACACGCCAACGTACCTCCCCTCCGTCCTCCCCTCCTCCTCACCCACCGCCGAAGCCGCCACCCCCCCACCAAGAACGTACCACCTCGTCTTCAGCGACGAATTCAACACCCCTCATCGCTCCTTCGCCGACGGACACGATCCACGATGGACCGCCCTCGAAAAGAATGACTACACCAACGATGCGCAGCATTACTACTCGGCTTCCAACGCTTACACTGACAACGAGGGGAATTTGGTCATTCAGAGCGAGGCGGCCGATACGGTCGTGGTGGGGTTTAATGATGTGGAGCAGAGGAAGGAGAAGGTGACGAAGCATTTTCGGAGTGCTATGGTGCAGAGTTGGAATAAGTTTTGTTTTACGGGGGGAGTTTTGGAGGCGGAGATGGCTTTGCCGGGGAGGAGCGATGTGGGGGGGTTGTGGCCTGCGTTTTGGTTGTTGGGGAATTTGGCGAGGCATACGTGAGTTGATTTGGAAGCGAGAGAGATTGGATGAGAATGTGAATTCGTGTCGTGTCTCACCTTGACGCCCGATTGTCATGCACAGCTACGTCGGATCCTCCGAACACGTCTGGCCCTGGTCCAGCTCCACCTGTACGTCCAAATCGTCCACCGCGCAACTCATATCGGCCTGCGACCGCGTCCAGCACTACGGCCTTCACCGGGGCACAGGACGCGGTGCTCCCGAAATTGACATCTTTGAAGTCCAAGCGGGAAATATCAAGGCCAACACTGGAAACTTTCTCAAAATGCCCGTGGGTCAACCGTTTATGAGCAGTTCGTATCAGGTGGCGCCGGGACGGTTGCCCAGACCGGGAGAGGGGTGGTGGCCTGCCCCCGGACAGTGGTATGATAATCTCACGGGTGGGGTGAATACGTCGCTGAATATCGTGTTTTATGGGACGTACAATCATTTTAGGGATGATACCGACCCAGCCACACAAGATTATTGGAGTGATGCCATTTCGTACAATCGACAATTGAATGCCAGTCATTTTGGGACGTTTCATAAGTATCGGTTGGAATGGGAATTGCCGGAGGAGGCCAATGAAAATAACAATTATACCAGGTCGTATGGGTATCTGCGGTGGTTTTTGGATAATGAGTTTGTTTTGGAAGTGAAGGGGGAGGGGTTGAATGCGACTGGGACGGGGGCGGAGATTACTTCCGAGCCCATGTATTTGATATTGAATACGGCTATTAGTTCGCAGTGGGGTGAGTCGATGTGTTATTTGTCGGTGTCGTGAATGAGTTTGTGATTCAGCTACGTTATGTTTGAGAGGGAAAGTTGTGATAAATGCACTTGTGATGAAGTCGCATTCAAAGACTTGATCTCATGTCTTTCTCCTTTCGCCGTCATCGAAGGATTCCCATCAAAATGCCCCAATATGTGTCCGTGCAAAGAATACAACTGCCACGGTGGGTTTCAAGAAACATGTGGCTTTTCCGAGGGATTCTGCCAAATGATGGATGCCTCTCCAATAGAATATAAAATCAATTACGTCCGTGTATACCAGGATAAGAATGATCCCAAACAAAAGGTTGGGTGCTCGACTCCAGAACGGCCCACGAGGAAGTTTATTGAGGCTCACGAAAAGAAATATAAGCTGGCAGATGATGTAAGTGAAATTATACAAATTTACTCTCATCTCATGTTTTGCTTCATGGTTACTGAAAATGAAATCACATTCTTTATTCATGGCCATGATGTCATTCTATTCATGCAGCTTCATCCCTTGAAACCAATTCAAAACGGAGGCGGGCCTTGTGTCGCCACCCCAGATGTTGGCAATGCCAATGGAACAGCCAACTGCGGAGGCCCCTCTCGTGGAATCTGCCAATCCAAACCTTCCTTCACTTGTCGATGCCTCGATGGATGGACTGGCCCGCATTGCACCAATCCGATTGGATTCGATGATATCGTTTGGGATCCTCCCGAAACTTGGGCCGATTTTGGCTTCAGCGGTCCTTCCTTGAAAGTACTTTCCGGCGGAATACTCACTCTAGGCGTTTTGGTGGTGATTTTATTCATGTCGCCATTCGTGCTTAAAAAACGACGTCAGATCATGGGTGGGTGGGCTCCTGTCAGCAGTGCTGGGGATTATGAAAGACGAGTAGGTGTTTAAACACTGGAAAGACTTTCTGGAGTTCCTCATTCTCGTGGTTCTTACCAAGTGTTTGTGGGTGCTTCTATACCTGGAGAAAAATCCACCTACAGAAAAGTCTCCAGTAGTAGATTTACGCTATGGCTTGTGTTTTCGTGTCATCCATCGTATTGAGCTAAGTGGACAAGCAACTGAAACACCTTCATTGTGACGTGTCCCCTCTTTAGAGAGTAGAGTATTGTTTTGCCAAAGTATCATTATGAATGACATCTGGATTACATTGTAGCTCTCTCTGGGTGTGCGTCTTTCCCGCTAGTTTCTCGAAGTCTTTATATGAAAGCGCAGCAGCCATGCTGAAATATCTTGGGCCATGTTGTTGCTTAATAGGTTAATCAACAAGGACACTATGATCTAAATTCCCTTTGTCTTATTAGCAAAGATACATAACACTGCCTAGCCTCAATGCTTCACTTCTTATCGGGCCCCCGTATCTAACAGTTGTAACCGAAAATAAAACTCTATCTCGCTAAGACTAAAAATAGAAATCTACCCAAATAAAACGTCAGAAATAACATCTATCTACCCTCTCTTCCGTCAAAAGCCACCTTCCTCATCCATTCCCCTTAAAACACTCTTACACTAACTAACGATCAGGATTGGCCATATCCTTGAAAGTCTTGCTAGCACTAAAACTCGGCGTATACGAAGCCTTAATATCGATCTCTTCCCCCGTCTTGGGGTTACGTCCCTTGCGTGCAGCGCGGTAGGATAATTTGAAGGTGCCAAAGCCAGGGAGGGAGATTCGTTTTCCGTTAGACACCTCCTGCGATGGAAAGAAGGGGAGTTGGAGTGAGGACCTCATATTGTGTAGATGCAATCATTGAGGATGCAATATTGAAGAAACAAGAATAGATCCGTGTCAAGCCCGACGACACAATCACCGTTTCATCGCAAGAGCAAGCAACGAACTACACTTACACTGGCAATGATATTCAACACGGCACTCAAAGCCTTCTCGCTATCCCCCTTAGTCATACCCGTCTTCTCCGCCACGGCCGCCACAAACTCGGCTTTTCTAAAGTTCACCACATCGTCATCGACATCCTCGGTCTCGGTCTTGGCCTTCGATTTAGACTTGGACTTGGCAGCGGCCTTCTTGGTTGCGTGCAGCTCGGTGACAGTGCGCTGCGATGGAGAGCAGGACCCCTTGAGTCGTTGAGTAGGGGTGGATGTGAAGGCAGTGGATGTTGCCACCATGGACACGAGAATGCCGAGGAGGAAGAGAAGTCGATGGATCATGATTGATGCTTGTTTTGGTGGAATATGTCAAGGATGACGTAGGCTATGAAGAGGGAAGATGATGTAAGGCGACTTGAAAGAGCTTGAAAGGATGCTAACGATGGGTAGGCAGGAAATTGGATAGTGAAACCACCGTCGGCAGATTATTATTTCACTATGATGCACTAATAACAAACCGTTACGATTGACCTCTCGCCACTCCTCAATCGCCCGACTATGCCATCAATCACGTCACAGCTGTTGCAGTATGGTGCACCTCACACTAGTACCATACCTCACACAGACCTCACGCACAGACATCATAATTATTTTTTAGTGTTCCTTGCAGAGCACCAAAAAAATACCATAATGCACCATCGGACACGATAACATCAAGGAGCCGTCTTGCACTCTCCCGTCAACGGAGTCGCGTGAAGCACAAACGTTTTAGGCAGCAAAGGTAGTACTAATTAACACGAAAATTGGGGAAGGTATCTTTTTGCACTTCAATTGTGTTTGAGTTGTGTAGGTAGACGGCCACGAAAAACATCCCGCCATACGATACGGTATTGTACTAGTATGTATGGGATTGTATCGAGAGAGGATGCAAAAAATGATAGATTCTTTGCACACACGATCAACTGTTTTTTTGAGATGATGTATTATAACTTGACGTAGATCTACAGCACATCTTATTTTCTCTTACTCCATTTCTCTCTTCAAAAAATAATGCCATCGTGTATGATAAATGTTAACCACCCCAGAGCACCCAACTCTGCACTTCATTCACAGTCCACCTACTTCTCTACCATACACCGATCATTGTGTTATCGGACGATAGAAAAGGTGGACTTTGGAAATGTGAGTTATCCTGGATCGTAGTGAGATCACAGCATTTTCTTTGTGACTCTGTCAGTGTTTCATTGCGTTCTTCGAGTCCGCAAGTCTTTGCTTCTGCAACATGGGATTGTGCGTTTCCAACACTACACCAGATTCATAGGAAAATTATTCTCTCTGTCAGTCTTTGGCTGGCCCTTGAGTTCGATGAAAGAATTTTCGTCTTCTAGATGTGGTCTCACAAATGATTCTCTCGAATCTCATCTGTAGTGCAGAGAACGACAAAAGGAAAAGGCAATCGTGTTGAATCATTGAAGGTCACGGTACACAACAACAAGAGCAGAAACAGAAGCATCGAGTAGCAGCAACCACGGCACAATACAAAAAGGCAGAGGCACAATATCACACAACAAAATGAAATCAATCCTACACACGATCGCCCCAGCCCTAACGCTGCTGTTCCTAAACCCATCCAACTCCCAAAATACCTACGCACCAACCTCCAGCACCACCTCCGTAGCATCCGATGTATTCATGCGTACCGTCGCCCCCACCGGATCCGTCGCACGAGTTCCACGTCCCACGCCCCTCCCAGGCAGCGACGACGGCACCTATTCGCCCACATCCGATGCCGCCTTTACAAATTTCGATATGCAAGCGGTCGAGGTGAATGGGAGTCCGGTACCAACGATAGCTGTGATTGGGAGTGGGATGGGGGGGTCGGGGTATGTGGCGGCGGAGGGGGAGAGTGAGGCGGGGAAGGATCCGGCTGTGGGTGAAGCGCCAAGTGGGGTGGATGCCGCTGCGCCGGTCACTAATGAGGGTGTTTGGATGCAGAGAGGATTGATGGGGACGTGCGTTTTGGGGGCGGTGGCTTGGCTAGGTTTGTTTTAATTTAGTCATTTATGAAATGAGGCACCACGAACACATAAGAATGTGCCAACTTTATGCTTGATCATAAATTTCGACTGATCACCATGATCTACAATTATCTAGGAAACGAACACTTACAAGCATTCTTCTTCACCACTATATATCATGCAATATATTTCTACTAGGAGACCTAATTATCAAGCCTACAAGACTAACGCAGCAAGACAAGCGGCTGAAAAAACACACAGTTCGCTAAAATGTACCAACTGCAATCGGCACAATGCTTTGATCAAGACATAGACATTTCTCTCCAGAGCAACGTGCAAGACAACATAAAAAGGGCCACTATGGGTGGAGGATCAAAAGCGGAAAGGTAGTCGTGAAACTCTTTGAATGACGGGATGAGAATTACTGACGCATCAGTTAGACACCTGACTTTTGAGTTGGAGACTGGCAATAGGTTCAAGAGCCATCGTGAGTAAAAGGCATATTCTAAGCACGACCGAGAAATATAACTGTTGCTGTTTGATAGACACACTAATACTTACAAAGGATGGAGACTTGGTTGGTGACAAGCTTGGACGTTTCGATGGCGAGGTGCTTGGGCTCTTCGTCGGCGAAGTCGGAGACTACAGTATTGCGCGTGATCAAATGAGTAGAGGGAAGCAAGGTAAAAATGAGATTCGTGAATTTTTACGAATTCAGTTGTTTATGTCAGGGAAGCTACAACTTACTTTCGATGGAGACTTGCTAGGAATTTTGGACGGTGAAACGCTTGGAACCTTGGACGGTGACAAAGTCGGACGCCTCGATGGTGAGGTGCTAGGGTTCTAGTGGCGAAGTCCGAGAGTGCAGTATTGTGTAAGTGGTCATAAGAATAAATGTTAGCAGAGAAGCAAAGTGAAAAGCGCTCCGTCGCTTTTTTCAAGGCGCAAGTTGTTTTCGTAAAAGGAGCAAAAACGTACTTTCGATGGAGCATTAGTTGGAATCTTGGATGGTGAAAAGCTCGGACGCCTCGACGGTGAGCTGCTAGGAATCTTCACGGCAACGTCGTAGATAGCCACATAGAGTGTGGCCAAAAGCACAAATTAGCAGCAAAAAAAACGTACTTTCGATGGAGCCTTGCTGGGGCTTTTCGTTGGAGAAAAGCTTGGACGCCTCGATGGCGACGTGCTAGGTTGTTTCGTCGGCGAAGTCGACGGAGACTGCAAGACGACGGCGTATCAAAACAATACGTGTCAGAAATGGCGTGAGCATAATCTTCGATCGATTTCTACCACAACACTGCACTATGGCGATTTGTTTAACTAAAGAAAGCTCAAACTTACTTCCGATGGTGCCTTGCTCGGCCTCGAAGACAAGACTGGGCTATTCGATGGCGATCCTGAGGACTGGGGCATGGTGAATTCAAACAATGCTGCTGAGCACATAAAACGAAATCAACTTGTGACATGCCAGTGATGTTGCCAAAAACGTACTTTCGATGGAGCCTTGCTGGGGCTTTTCGTTGGAGAAAAGCTTGGACGCCTCGATGGCGACGTGCTAGGTTGTTTCGTCGGCGAAGTCGACGGAGACTGCAAGACGACGGCGTATCAAAACAATACGTGTCAGAAATGGCGTGAGCATAATCTTCGATCGATTTCTACCACAACACTGCACTATGGCGATTTGTTTAACTAAAGAAAGCTCAAACTTACTTCCGATGGTGCCTTGCTCGGCCTTGAAGACAAGACTGGGCTTATCGATGGCGATCCCGAGGACTGCGGCATGGTGAATTCAAACAATGCTGGTGAGCACATAAAACGAAATCAACTTGTGACATGCCAGTGATGTTGCCAAAAACGTACTTTCGATGGAGCCTTGCTGGGGCTTTTCGTTGGAGAAAAGCTTGGACGCCTCGATGGCGACGTGCT
Organism: Cyclotella cryptica; assembly: GCA_013187285.1. Taxonomy (NCBI): domain Eukaryota; phylum Bacillariophyta; class Thalassiosirophyceae; order Thalassiosirales; family Thalassiosiraceae; genus Cyclotella; species Cyclotella cryptica. The sequence continues at coordinate 10,277 of JABMIG010000496.1, forward strand.
AGGTTGTTTCGTCGGCGAAGTCGACGGAGACTGCAAGACGACGGCGTATCAAAACAATACGTGTCAGAAATGGCGTGAGCATAATCATCTATGGATTTCTACCACAACACTGCACTATGGCGATTTGTTTAACTAAAGAAAGCTCAAACTTACTTCCGATGGTGCCTTGCTCGGCCTCGAAGACAAGACTGGGCTATTCGATGGCGATCCCGAGGACTGCGGCATGGTGAATTCAAACAATGCTGGTGAGCACATAAAACGAAATCAACTTGTGACATGCCAGTGATGTTGCCAAAAACGTACTTTCGATGGAGCCTTGCTGGGGCTTTTCGTTGGAGAAAAGCTTGGACGCCTCGATGGCGACGTGCTAGGTTGTTTCGTCGGCGAAGTCGACGGAGACTGCAAGACGACGGCGTATCAAAACAATACGTTAGCATAATCTTCGATCGATTTCTACCACAACACTGCACTATGGCGATTTGTTTAACTAAAGAAAGCTCAAACTTACTTTCGATGGAGCCTTGCTCGGCCTTGAAGACAAGACTGGGCTTATCGATGGCGATCCCGAGGACTGCGGCATGGTGAATTCAAACAATGCTGGTGAGCACATAAAACGAAATCAACTTGTGACATGCCAGTGATGTTGCCAAAAACGTACTTTCGATGGAGCCTTGCTGGGGCTTTTCGTTGGAGAAAAGCTTGGACGCCTCGATGGCGACGTGCTAGGTTGTTTCGTCGGCGAAGTCGACGGAGACTGCAAGACGACGGCGTATCAAAACAATACGTGTCAGAAATCTTCTATGGATTTCTACCACAACACTGCACTATGTCGATTTGTTTAACTAAAGAAAGCTCAAACTTACTTTCGATGGTGCCTTGCTCGGCCTCGAAGACAAGACTGGGCTATTCGATGGCGATCCCGAGGACTGCCGCATGGTGAATTCAAACAATGCTGGTGAGCACATAAAACGAAATCAACTTTCGACATGCCAGTGATACTGCCAAAAACTTACTTTCGATGGAGCCTTGCTGGGGCTTCTCGTCGGAGACAAGCTTGGACGCCTCGATGGCGACGTGCTAGGTTGTTTCGTTGGCGAAGTCGACGGAGACTGCAGCACGACGACGTATCAAAACAATACGTGTGAGACATGGCATGACAAAATCTTCTATCGAGTTTTACCACAACATCGCACAACGTCGATTTGTTTAATTAAAGAAAGCTCAAACTTACTTTCGACGGAGCCTTGCTCGGCCTTGGAGACAAGACTGGGCTTGTCGACAGCGATCCCGAGGACTGCAGCAAAGTGAGTTCAAACAATCCTGGTAAGCACATATAATGAGATAAACTTTCGGAGTGCCAGTGATACTGCCAAAAACTTACTTTCGATGGAGCCTTACTGGGGCTTTTCGTTGGCGAAAAGCTTGGACGCCTCGATGGCGACGTGCTAGGTTGTTTCGTCGGCGTACTGGATGGAAACGGCTTCGATGGATAAAAACAGGTTATTGCCTACCTCATCAACTGATGCAATTATCATAAACTGAAACATTTCTTACTGGTGCACTACTGGGTTTCGGTGTTGGTTTCCTTGATGGAGGAGAGGTAGGAATGGGAGTGGGTTTTCTTGTCCTTTTTTTGCGGGGTTTCTGTGTCGGTGGATTTGTCGCAATCGGAAATGAAGATGGACGTTTCGTTGGAGTGCTGGTAATGAGAGTGAAAGTAGAATATGTTCTGTTTGGATTTATCACAGCCTGTATTGAATTGCTTTGAATATCACTTGTGATGCTTCCGTCCTTGACGATGGTTTCTAATGCCGAATTTGTGGCGTTAAACATCATCTGTTCGCAATTATCGCAATCCCGAGTCGTAACCTGCGTAATGAACTCAATCTCGCTTAACGGATTCCCTTCTAGCAAACGCACGGCATTCACTGTATACGGTGTGTGATTTGAGACAGGTCGATCGCAAATCAACACAAGCAAAACAAAACCAACCTCAACCTTCTGCGGGATCGGTTTCGGATCAATTCTTTCAAAAATGGACTTTTCGACTACTTTCGCAATATATAGGATGGTCGCATCGCTGATGTTGACGCATGTAAGGTTCCATTCCAAAGTGGAGTACATGTAAATCGTTGTCGTATTATGGGGTGCCTTCTTTGATGACTTGGAATCACTTGGTGGCTTATTCTCCTTTGGGTCTTTCCCTGTCTTTCCCTTTTTGTCCGTACCTTCAGTTTTTCCGCTCTTTCGCGCTTGGACTTGTACATCGATAATTCGAGCATTTTCTCCGATCTTTTTTGATTTTTCCACCGTGGCAACTTCATTGCCAAAACTAAAACTTCTTGACGCAAATGCAAGCTTGGATGGGGCAATCTCAATGTCATATTTCCTGCCGACATCTCGATCTCTCGCCACCACTTTTGACGCCTTGCCCGTTCCGCCACCATCATAATTATTATTTTTAACCTTGTTGACATCTTTCGACGTTTTGCTTCCTGTGGGGCTGGACGTAGCAGCGAAAGTGGGAGCGTATGTTTGAAGATACGACGGGAAATACGTTGGGGAAGCCGACGTGGCTGCAGCAAACGAAAGCTTGGAAGAAGAAACCGGGACAATGTGTTTGCCGCCGACGTTCCTATTTGAAGGCATTACTTTTGACGCCTTCCCCATTTCGCTGCCATCATTGTTCTCACTTTTGGCTTCTGTTGAATCTTTTGACGACTTGCTACGTCTGGGGCTCGCCGTAGGAACAAAAGTAGGAACGTAAGTTGGCATGTACGACCGGAGGAACATTGGAGAAGCCGCCAACGCTGAAGAAAACGAAAGCTTCGTTGGAGCCACCTCAACATCATCTTTACCGTCAACTTTACGATTTGACGCCATTAGTTTTGCTGTTTTGCCTGATCCATTACCTTCTTTGCCGGTTTTGCCACCTTTACCATCAATGGCTCCCGCTCCCTTCTTCTGTTTCGACGTCTTGCTTCGTGTGGGGCTAACGGTAGGAGCGAAAGTGGGAATGTAAGTTGGAATATACGACGGAGAATACGTTGGATCCGACTCCGACGGCGCTTGAGCGCTAACGATGGCATCACTAGGACGGTGCTTTAAGGACTGTAAAAAGAAGAGGCTCATTTTGAATAACATGATATATATGCCAGTTATCCTATTGCAATGTTCACTCACCTCAACGGATGAAACAGTATTATCAATACTCTTGTGTAACATCCCAGAGAGACATTCGCCAAGGAATGAACCGTCTTCTGTATTGGATTTTGAGGAAACATCTAGACACCTGTCTGATCTAACATTCGCAGAGGTGAACATGTTGAACGAGACTCTGCGTGGATTTGCACTGGATTCAAGGTTAGGGTTATCAAGCCACGAGTCGATGTTGTTTATCTTGTTAAGCTGAGACCAATATCCACCGTATGTGAACAGAAGGCTTTCGAGCTCTCCGCTTACTGGGCCCGACCCAAAACTGTGCCTACACAGGATATGCAAAATACGGAAATTCCATTGTATTAGAAAGATACTTTGAACTGGGCAATAAAAGCTAGTGCACAGTTCGATGCTATCTCACCCTAAGGCATACATAAAACGCTTTAAATCAGTTCCCAAATTTTCGTTCAAGCTTTCAAATCCTCCTTTCAACCCCGACACCACACCAAATCCCCTAGCAGGATCGCAGAGAGAATTTTCGATAAATGCTATGCCAGCTCTCTCCCCAAGTCCTCCTTTCAATCCCTTTCCCAACAAGGCGTAATGCAAATCGACGCCGTCTTCGTGCCAGTAAGATCCTCCAAACTCCTTTTTCATCTTATCCAATGCGTCGGTTGTGGAGTCAACGTCGCCATAGAAGTCGGTTTGTCTTATAGAAACAACATTCACATGTGACATAATCTCTCTTTCAAGCACTGCATTGGCAGCAGTGACGAGCGAGTTGACGTAACTAAAGACGTTACACAATGACCCTCCGTTGTTTCTGACAAAATCGTAGTCGATGTCAAGGTAAAGATCGACTTGGTAGAGATAGTTTGAGTGGAATGCTTGGAGTCGACGCTTGGCATGAGACTTGCGCAGTCTCTCGTCGGTGACATGCGAGATTTCGACCTCCTCTCTGGATACGTGCTCGGTTATGCCATGACCAGCGTTCTCGAAGGAGTTCAGGCTTCTTTCCGTTCCAGAAGAATTCAATCCATCTTCACCATTCACAATAACCCAGTCTTCCTCAAGTCTTTTCACAACTCCACGGACCTCACCGTCCACTGGGTTTACCGTAAGCAACACAAAATCTCCAGACGCTTCATCGGCAGAAACAAGATAAAGATAGCCCAAATGACCCACTTCTCGATTGGGGCGATCGAAAACCGAATACGTAGCTGTCGGTAGAATTGCCGATTGTGATTCTACAACCTCGACATCGATTATGCCACCCTGGCTGTCACTTATTGCTAATGAGAACTTCGGATAGCGATTGCCCTTGCCGTGTTCCTCTTGCAGGTGTTGTAGCACATCTTGAATCGAAAGCAGAGTTCGAAGATGACTACTAGAGGAAAATGTGGTGACATGGGCGGACGAATACCTCAACTCAAGTAAATTTATTATAGGGAAGAGGAAAATTAAGGCCCTATTGATTGATATTTTCGGCACCATGATTATCAATACTAGGATAAAATTGAAGCACGAAGTTCTAATGATGAGTATGTTTTGCTGTCTTCCGGAGCGCCGGTGGTCAGGGCTGGCTCTCTAGAGGCAAATCAAGGAGAAATAATCGAGGCGGGTGATCACTCGGTGTCATCATTAACATTTTAAGTGTGTTGTCTGTTTTGGGGAAAGAGCCCATTGCCTGCCGATTTTGGCGCGAAGCTCTCTTAAATATTGATTCCTATTTGCAACCGAGCCTAAATCAATTTGATAAATTTTGTAGGGTGACTTTTTCGGTGTTCTCCTTGAGATACGACACGCGTAGTTATAAATAATAAAATTATGTCCCTAACAATCAAGATTTTTTCTTGAAAAAATCTTAGTTTGTCATTATTTGAGAATTTTTTGTCAGGTTCTCCATAGTGAGACACTTTTTTCACTTTTCGCAATTATTGGTAACATCTGTTTGTTTCCCTGTATTTTACCTGTAAATATGCTGTTTTCGTGTTCGACAGGCATGGGTAGTCACGATCTTTTAGTTTAATGTTACCTTTAAAAATATATCTAAAATTAATGTAAAGCATGGCCAAAAATTGCGGGGCTTGATTGCGATTGACTAGGCCTTTCTCAATTACAATGGTTTAAATAAAACAAGCGATCAAGAGACTAATCCATGACCATATCGGTCAAAGGGCTGTTCCGCATTTCCCATGTTCTCTAGGCTGCGCCGCGACCAGTCTTGTCAATTTATATGCTAAGCGACGACCAGCGCCATTGACTAGGCCTTTCTCAATTACAATGGTTTAAATAAAACAATCGATCAAGAGACTAATCCATGACCATATCGGTCAAAAGGGCTGTTCCGCATTTCCCATGTTCTCTAGGCTGCGCCGCGACCAGTCTTGTCAATTTATATGCTAAGCGATGACCAGCCATTTCATCTGGGCTGTTGCTAAGTAGAAAAAGACTGCCTATCACGCGACTCCTCTTCACTCGTTGAATCACACTTGGGCAATATTCCCTCATATTGAGTGCACGCGACTCCTGCTCTTCATCTGAATCAACTTTCGGCAATATTTCCCAATCTTGCAAAACTGTTGGGATACCCATTTTATCCGGGCTGTTGCGAATTCGAAAAAGACTGCTATCGCGCGACTCCTCCTCACCTTTTGAATCACACTTGGGCAATACGTCCCACATTAAAACTTATGCCCGTCTTGGAACCTGGCCCAACTCGAGCTGCCACCTTGCCAAATCGACCAAAATGACTTGAAAACTTGAGTTAACTTAAGGGACGAGAACTTCAAGGGAATCGAGCGGTCATTTTAGAAGGCTAAGGAAATCCTTGATTTTGCGGGAAAATCTTCATAGTAATAATATGTTTTCACATGATGAATTTTTACTCCTGCACGACTGCTTTGCACACGCGCAAAAAATCCGCGATTGCGCAAATTATCCGCAATTGTACAAATTATCTGCAATAGTACAAATTATCTACGAATCCGCTAGAAATCCTCCAGTCCTCCAGAAATCTAGCAGATTTCTACGTAGGAATAGTACACGATCTAATAATATGCAATTGTACAAATTTTTAGCAATTGTACAAATAATTTGCAATAGTACAAATAATCTGCAATTGTACTAATTATCCGCTAGTTCACTAAAAATCCACTAATTCTACATATATACCTCTTAGTCACGGATAAAAAAAGGTCGGAATCCATTGGTCACAATTGTTTTGCAATTGATCGCACGATTCCTATGCCTTCTTAATATGAAGCTTCCCTTGATGGGGTCACCTGTACTGGTTTTAGGCCTAAGAAGTACGCTTAGAATTTTCTACCTAGGGAGTATCGTAGTCTAAACCCTAGTATGTTATATCTCTAATCCTCATTACAGCACGACATTATCATATATGTACCCATGTATGTACACGTAACAACATATTATATGTTAAAGCGATTCGAGGACGCCTCTAGCTTTAATCATAGTGAAAAGATAGAACAGGATATAGGAGTTGAGGGAAAAGAGCCTCTGTTATGGCAACTAAATTTAAAAGGGCTTATTAATGAAGAATATGGTATTGTACAATAGTTGTACTCTGTATTTGTAGGAAGTTTGACATCCACAAAGCAACTGGTACCTACCTCACGTATCATAGTATGAGGATGTTCAAGAGTGAGTGAAAGGGGAGTTGATTGGCAGACGAAGGAATAAAAATTAAAACGTTTATAGGTAGGTTATGCTAGCAATAAGATATGCCGTAGTTGCCTTCATTATTGTCTAATAAATAATAATCGCAATATGTTCCTAAAAACAAGTTACTTATTCCGTTCAACGGCTTACTTTGGATAAGTAAGCCATTTTCCAAGAGTAAGCCGTTTTAAGCGAAAACGGCTTACTCTTGAGAAAACGGCTCACTTTTGATAATAAGCCATTTTCTAAAGAGTAAGCCATTTCAAGCTCAAACGGCTTACTCTTCAGAAAATGGCACACTTTCAAGCTTTCTCGTAAAAACATTATTGATTCCCATCTAATTAGGCTTAATCTTAACAGAAAGACTTACTCTCAAGACTAAGCCATTTTTCTAAAGAGAGCCAATTTGGATCTAAACGGCTTACTCTTGGGAAATGGCTTACTTTAAAGATTAAGCCATTTTCCCAAAGTAAGCCGTTCGGCTTAAACACGAATAAGTTTCCCTATGGGAACCGGTACTTTCTGGGACTCCCGCAAATCCCGCATGACACGAAAAGAACCTCACCTACTACTTTTATCACCAGCTCTAGAGGTACGTCTATGTAGGTAGGTACGAGACATTCTTATATGCCTGAGATGATACCATTTGGCACAGCGTACAAGAATTCCGAAATGCGGCTGTTATTACAATACCTCTCATCGTACAACCCAGCTCAGTGTTGTTCTACGTGATTAAATTATGAAATCCAAGCCAAAATGCTTTAGATGGCAAATGAGTTTGATAAAAAAGCTTATTTCCCTTAACTCCGTAATTATTATGTCTGTTGCAAGCTACATATATACCAATACTTTTGGAAAGGGTGACTTTTTGTCACCCTCTCCTCCTCACCCTTTGAATCACACTTGGGCAATACGTCCCACATTAAAACTTATGCCCGTCTTGGAACCTGGCCCAACTCGAGCTGCCACCTTGCCAAATCGACCAAAATGACTTGAAAACTTGAGTTAACTTAAGGGACGAGAACTTCAAGGGAATCGAGCGGTCATTTTAATATGAAGCTTCCCTTGATGGGGTCACCTGTACTGGTTTTAGGCCTAAGTAGTACGCTTAGAATTTTCTACCTAGGGAGTATCGTAGTCTAAACCCTAGTATGTTATATCTCTAATCCTCATTACAGCACCACATTATCATATATGTACCCATGTATGTACACGTAACAACATATTATATGTTAAAGCGATTCGAGGTCGTCTCTAGCTTTAATCATAGTGAAAAGATATAACAGGATGTAATTATTATGTCTGTTGCAAGCTACACATATACCAATACTTTTGAAAAGGGTGACTTTTTGTCACCCTTTATGTAGAATCTGTACCACAGAGTACGTGTTCTCAAAAGGGTGACAAAAAGTCACCCTTTTTGGACGAATCCTATGTCGCAACGAGCTCTGTCCACCCCCGGAAAAAGTGATATCTCTGTGCGAGGTAGTACGGTGTGTGCCATCAAATTAATTCCAATCTCGCTTTGGATACTTACAGATACGTAAGCACGGTACAGACAATGAAAGCAATTACAAAAGGGTGATAAATAGTCACCCTTTTGAAAATGCGAATTAGCAGAGGCGAGGGGGGTGACGTTTCGTCACCCTTTATAAGTATTGGGATATGTGAAAGAGGTCTTAGTGTACTCTAGAAAAACTCAACAAACTCTATTACCTGTGATTGTGACTTGTTTATTATACGAACTACTTATAATACTGCAGGAGTAAAAAAGGTCTAATCATCATCTAGTATACTTTATGAACACAAAATTCCACAAAGACTAAAAATCCACACAACAAACACACAGAACCCTGAGTTACAGTCGCTTAGACCATGATGGAAAAAGTCACCTAGACATAAAAAACCATCAGGACTGTACCCCTGCCCCATCAGCCATCTCAAAGGCCATCTAATGTACCTCCTGACTCAGAGACTCCAACATAAACAAAAGCCCTCTCAAAACCATCCACCACCTCCTGTGCTACTTCCTGACTGTTTACTCTTGTCCTTCTTGCCACCTGTCTAATTCCATTTCTTTTTTCACTCCACCCACCATGATTCCTGCCATCCACCTTTTATGAGCTGGACTTGGAGGAAGCCATGCTTTATCTTCTGCTGTACCATTCTTGATAATTTCACTACAAGCAACCTTTTTTGACCACATCCCAATTGTATACTTACTGAGCTGCCCTTGATCTTTTGCACGCCCAAATTTAGCTCACAGTCTACTTGAGATAGTCTGTTGCAAAATGAAAAGAAGACTGGACAAAATCCTCATTGACATCTGTTGATATCACCAATCCTGGAGCCTCCGCTATCTTCCAAAAATTGGCTTCCATTTTGTGTCTAGCTCATTCACCAACTCCTTCCGTGGCAAATCTGAACCCTTGCACTGCATGAAAGGCGTGATCATGTAAGTCTTGTTGACGACAACAACAGCCTTTCCCTTCAGCCACATTCTCCAGCCATTCAAACGAGTAACTTTGGTAAGAAATGCAAAAGACTCTGGGACACATCAAAACTTTCCCCAGTAGAAAAGAATGTTTCTTTTCTGCAGTATGTCAATATGATCAACGGCCGCAGCAACTTCGGGTTCAACAGGACTGCCACCTATGTTACCAACTTCATCCAACCATTTCATGAGTAAGTCTTGCAAGTTCTTCAGCTTCTCATCGAGGATGGAAGAATTGATACTACCGTTAGCCTTCACTTTTTGTCCATAGCGTTAATTACTGCCTCTTCGAGTACTTCTCATTGCAATCTCTTCCAGCTTGTTGATGCTGCAAAACTGCTCGACAAATGGGGGGATTCCTGTTACAATTGCCCATGCCAGATGTCCTGCTGAACTTTTGATGGGGAATTGTACCCCTCTATGATGTGTATGCACAGTCTTGGTGCCAGAATTTGGCACTAGACATCATCATAAAATGGTTCTATGATTTGACTTAATCAAATTAATTGCTAGTTTACTAGTACTTTCGCATGTAGATTTCTTGCCATGACGTGGGAAAATCATAGAGTTTTCTATGATGGCTAACAAAAAATAGTGGCGTCATCTATGATATTGATGATGGGTTTGAGTTACTAAGGAGCAGTTTTAGTGCTCTGACCTGAGCCGTTCGGCAAAAAAAATATCACGCAAAAAATATAGGTAAGTTCGACGGTCAAAGAGTGTATTTTTATGAGCTTAATTTGCTCTAATTGTGAGGATGGAAGGGCAGTGGAGCTGCTCTTCCAATCCAATCATGTGCTGTGATTGTATAACTGGTTCTCTAGCCTCAAAGGCTTATCTATGTTTTACATGCTCTTTTAAAAAAGGCAATGCATCCTTCAAAAATACATCCAATTTTGCACTCGTGCAAGCCATGCGAGCGAAGCTAGCATGGAGTGAGCACTAACTGGCTTCCGCTGTTATCTTTATTTAGAGAAACAAGACTTCTTCCAGTTTGCAGGCTCCTATTGCTGCTAAAAAATCTTGCAGCGGCTGCTTGTAATTTCTACCTACGTAACTTTCATGACACATCATGTGTAAAATATACGTTTTAGTGTGTACCATACCATATCGTACTAAATCATAACGAACGAGCATGGGACTTTCATGTCATCCGCATGAACTGTCACATGACATCATCAGGAAGGCAAGAAAGAAAATGACCTCCAGAATAGCTGGAGCAACGGGCCCAACCAAACGAACATTGTTCTGCTCGAGTTTTTCGGCAGAACCTCTCTCTAGAGGAGATCACCAGGGTCCGCACGATTTTTTGCCCCCAATTGTCGAAGAAAATTGAAAAAATGTGAGGACACCATGTAATTATTGGAATTAATAATAGGTATTCATTAGTGGAGTTCGGGCAGAGAACGACTTGAAAGAAATGAATACATGCCACATCATACAAAAAAAAACATCGCTTATTCATTAGTGGGGCAGAGGACCACTTGAAAGAGGTGAACACATGCCACGGAGTACAAAAAAATCATTGCTTATGAACACCACAAAAGTTTCTGACGAAACATCCCATGTCTACCCAATTGTAACTGGACTTCCTCAATGAATGGCTTGAACAGACATGCATTAGCTGGAAGGCATCCTTATCGTGGACATTCCTCATAAATTCCTTTTCTGTTAGAGAGGAATTCAACTCCATGTGCTTTTTGCATGCATGATTAACATCAAGCAAAGAATCAAAGTATTTGAGCTGATTGTTGAGGGTTGACTCATTGTAGACAGCTTTTGTGCGCCCATTGCAATGTCGTTTGAGGCAACATCCTTCGAATACGGAAAGTTGACGTGTTTCCAGTCCACACATGGGATCATCACATCGAACAATGCCATCATAGTATAGCTGCTGCTGCTGCTTTTTGACGATGTTCATCTTGTTGATAATTTTTGACATGCAACTCATCATGTCCCGCTCACCCCAGTTGCTGGCATTGTGACAGTTTGGATTCGGGCAACACATTCCAGACTTAAAGATGGTAATCCCACTTTCATTAGTCGCTCTAACAACGCCTGGAAACTCTGCAATTTCGTGACAGCTGGAACAAGTAATGAATAACTTCTCGACATCTTTGAACCGCTCTTCGTCTGGTAGGCTCGATGTCGGCGTAAAATCCACCAAAGCATCTTCGTCCACGTTAGCATACACGGTATGTTTGTATTTGGATGAATCTAATCCGAGTTTTCCCGCCAGCGCACTAAGAGTTAACTCCTCAATAGGCTCGCACAAACGAGAGATGGGCGGCAGAATCTGCTGTGTCAAATACCATTCAACATCAGGTTGAAGTTTACCATGACTTCGAGTAATGTCATCAGGATGACGAGCACGCTCAGCGGCTAGAGACTTCTTGTTTGTAGGTTCAGCAACGTGCTCCTCTTTCGTTATCACATAAGGAATGTGATCTCCAATACTGACAGCGCGATGATCTTCGAGCATCATCTTTGCAACAAAGACGTGCGGCAAAGACTTGGCGTCTGGGTAATCGTTCGGGTGCTTGTTCAAACCCTTTGTAATAACATACTTCTCCAGAGGAAGTTCAGCTGCACGCATCTTCTGTGCAATAGTTTCCAAGTGCTCGTGGATGTTGCTGATGACAGTTTCATTGTCTTGTCCTGACAAAATCTGATCCAAAACATATGTTCCCGACTCCTTCGACTGAATGCACCAATCACGACGAACAAGGTCAAGGCCTTTCGTTTCCTTACCGGTGACAGGCTTCCCGTCAGGGCCAATCGAGAAGGTGACAGCAGCATACTTCTTCTTCTTGAGAAGGAGCATGGAGCTGAATACCCCATCGATTTCGAGCTCGAGAGTCCTGTAGAGCTTGTTCACTTCTCGCTTCACTTGATTCCCATATTCAAGGACCTTGCCATAGTCGTTATGATCTGTGACGCGAGTATTAATCATGATTGAGTCTGTGTCACCGTAAATGACGTCTAAACCAAGAGACGTTTGAGCGAGATCTACTGTTCGCTTGAGAGTTTCCCGACCCATTGCTGTGACAAGTGCTGCAATGGGCTGGGCGTAAAATCGGGAATGGGCGAATCCCAAGCACCCGTACATTGAGTTGGCGGTCAACTTCAGAGCTTTTTGACGAATGTCAAGCTGTATTGGATATAAAAGAAGAAATGAATGCTCACGTCAGTTAGCTTACTTAAAAAAAAAATGACGAAATTGACACAATATTCACCTCTTCTATCTTATCCGCATCTTTCTCCGATTTAATCATCTTCTTGACGATGCGACGCCTCTCCACCAAAGTCTTGATCACACGTGGAAGCACACCTCTATCCAAGTTATCCTCTGGAAGAGGGGGCAGTTGATCACCTCGTTCTCCATTCGCATCCACTTCATCCGACGAGGTACTCTTCGCCCATTCCATGGTAGTAAAGCACAAGTTGTACTCTTGAATAAGCGATGGGTAAAGACTATTGAAATCGAGAAGGAGGATGAATGAATCATATAGCCCCTTTTTAGGTTCTAGCACTAATCCGCCACTGTACTTTGCCTTGCCGCTTCCTTGAGTATCGGGGTCTTCCTCTCCAGACAACTCTTCCTTCCTCTGCTTGGCGCTTCGCTTCTCGGGAACCAGGTATTTGAGCTGGTGGAATTCATGAAGGAGCAAATACTCATTGCGCTCAGCACGATTTCCTTTCATGGTTCGAGCCCATAAGTTGCCGGCAATGTTGGTCAGCTGTTTGGTCAGTGGGAGGATTTGGAGCTTGAACATAAGCCTCTGAACAAGCTGAGCGTCTCTCAAGGTATGATTCGCCAGATCGACGAAATGTTGACCACTCCTGCACCAAAGTGGGACGTCTACTGGTTCGATCTCCTCGCGGACATCCTTGAGCTGAGTGGCTGTTAGGTGAGTCAACGAATACGACGTTTCCCTCAACAATTCCTTGGCGCTGATACAAGTGTCACACAGTATGCGACCATCAAGGGCATTCGCGATGGCCCAATCTTTACCGTTCCCGAAGTGAGATGCGGGGGGCAGATTCTGTTGTTTGCGTCTCCCGATCTTGGACCACATTGCCACTTTCAATTCCACGCATCGACTAAGAAGCAAATCGATATCATGACCCCATCCATTGTGGGATACGATTATGTCAGGATCCCAAGTTCCAATCTGAGCAAAGAGACGAGACAGGAGAGCTCGTTCGTTTGGAAACATGGACAATCCTGGCATACGTTTCGTCTCCTTATCCATATCTCTAGGGAACTGAGGCATTGTTCCATTGCTCTCTGCGTAACTCACCGGCCTGACCAAAGTCATCTGCGTCATATGACGCGTAGACTCATCCGAAGCCGAATCCAACAAAACTTTTCCATGGCATATGGCAGAGACGCATACGATCTCCAGCTTATGCGTCTTGGGATTCACCACTGTCTTGAACTTGATAGACATGGTAGACACCGGTGGAGGAGGAGGAACAACCACCTTCTCTCCCCCATCCGTCACCAAATCTAACCGCTTGACGGACTTGGGTCCATCCACGGTGCATTCCCACTTGCACCAGCTGACATTGCCTTTCACAGGTTTGGGGCCATAGATCCTCAACCATCCGGGGCCCATGAGACGACGCTTGATAAGAAAGTTTTCGAGGGTCGGAGCGTTCGCTCCCAAGATCTTTTCAAATGTCTGTCCTCCTTTGACGCAGACATCGCGCTCCGGTACAGGATATTTAGCGTCGTAAATCACTTTGAGGTACTGGCATTCACCTCGGGGAATGGATGGATCTTCAAAAGCGTAAGAACGAGCGACTGGTTTGGCTGACCAGCTCACTCCTTCGGCTAGTGGGATACATGATGGGCGAAGTACCGATTTTATTTCGCTGTAAACATCGGTGATGGAGTGGCGCTCTTGCTCCCCTTCCGAGTTGGAGGGTACGACTCGAGGAAGGACAAACAGGTTTCGTTGATTGTTTGGAATGATTACGCAGCAGCTCTGGTAGGAGTGTTGTTCTTGTGAGGGGTCGGATTTGCCGCCAATGGAAGGAACGCGAACTTTTCCATACAAGTAGACAATGCCATTTCGCTCTGATGCATCCAGCCAAAACATATCGAGATAACGACGTGGCTCGGTTACCTCCTTAGCTTCCTCAACAACGACATCCCCGTCTTTCATCTCTGCATCGACATTCTTCTCTATCTGGACAATCGCATCCAGATCAGAGTTATTGCCACCGGCCACCTCTGCAGCACTCGCTGCGGCAATACTATCTGGACGAAAACTCATCCCAGACCCATCCAGCTTCACGTCCTCTTCAAACTTGACTGTTTTTTCCTTCTGTTGCACTGCCTCCTCCTTGGCACGTTGTTCTTCAAGAAGCTTAGCTTGCTTTTTTTCTTGAGCCTCCTTCTCTTCCTTGGCACGAGCAGCAGCGGCAAGGCGGCCTGTCTTACGGGGACGAGAGGCTGGTTGCGGGATTGTTTCGTTGGATGGCTCATTGTCACCTTCGGTAGCGGTAGAGGCGGCTTCTTTCTGGACTTTGGTGGACTTTGTTTCTTTTGCCTTTTCGGGTGCAGGCTCACACTCCTCCATACACACATCATTTCCGTCATCTCCTCCAAAGTCGACCACTGCAGTGGTATCTTCGTACCCGTCGTCGCCTTCATCGCCATATCCTATGTTGAAATCGATAGCACCGCTGTCCTCCTCGCGATCCTGCATATCCCTCTCTCGGTGTACCTTTCTTGAACTCCCCTCAGCAAACCGCCTCCTCTTCGACGGAGTCTCATACAGCCGCCTCGACTCTTTCACCCTCCTCCCCCTGCTGCCGAGACTGATTCTGTGACTAGTGGAGCGACCGTGAGACACGACATCGTCCAATCCACTCAAAAGTTCATCCAAATTGTCGTCTCCTCGTGTAGGCTCCTGACGCTTTGTGGAGGTGGAGGCGGAAACTCCCTTGTTCACAAAGTCCCACATGGTGGCTGTCTTGGTTTCCTTTTCATCTGCAAAGATGAGAGTCCAGCATTGAGAGAACCTCGCAGAAAGTAAGTCAATTACGCAGCATTAAATCAAAGATTTCCTCACCACCCCCACCAGCACTCTGCAAAGCCTTATTCTTCCTAGCCTTCCTCAACGCCTCCTTCGTCAACGCCGCAGTACCATTCCCCCTCTTCTTCCCCCCACGATTCCCCTGGTAATCGTCCTGCGCCCCCAAGGCATGAATATCATACTCCCCATCATCATGATACCCCAACCCATCGTCATCCACCACAAAATCCTCCCTTTCACGCCGGCGCTCGACGTATTCACGGTATTCTTGTTCGGTGAGGGATTCGTAGACGTCGTTGGGGTCGGCGAATTGAAGGTGGTCTAGGTTGGATTTGGCACCTGGGTTGCCCGCGTCGTCGTCGTCGTCATCGTCGTCGTTGTAGCGTGTGAGGCCCGCGAATCGGGCGGATTTGAGGGAGGCGAGAGCTGCTTTTCTGTTGGCTTTACGTGACATGGTGAATTTGGTGGTGTTTAGATGGCGTGGTTGTCTGCGTTGAGTGGTTATGGAGGGGCGATGAGTGTGGGGTGAGGAAGTGAGGCGTCCGAGATTTGTTGGACGATGGCAAACAGGATGCGGCCATTCGCTTACCGTTTCTCACTCTGTCTAGCTTTCTATGGTCTGCAGGTTCAGATTAATGCTTCTGCTCGCGCCACGCGATTGTTGTTTGGCTGCTTCTTGTCCACTTGCTATAGCAACAGATATGAAAATAATGATTTTGACCTTGAGCACGGAAGGTGATCACGTTGAACACAAGAGGCACAAAATAGCTCTTGTCATTGTCGAGCCACAGCGGTGATCACAACATCATAGCAAACATCAACTTGGGTCATAGCTACATAACGCTAACTTTTTTCGCGCCAAAATCTCAAGATGATTTTTGGCGCGCCTTGGTTGAACATACGCCTCCATTCTTACAAATTTGAAAATTAATAAGTGGTCGAAGTGCCGCCGTCCTCGTCCGAAGCATACCTCGTAGTACGGTATTGTACAGTCATAGTACGATAGCATGAGGATAGCATGATAAACAGAAATGATGAATCAGCGAAACATAAAAATAATGGACGTCGAAGGAAACGCATTGATTACACAATCCCATATCCCAGCGCCCTTCCTTCGATGTTTCCTTCATTTTTATGCTTGTCCACTGCTCTCTGTGTCATTCACGGGGCCAATGCAGCATTTTCGTGTCCTCCACGGCAGTCATCTTCGTTGAACTCACTTTTCTCTCGCTCTCGGGGCAACCCGTCTGCTCCCGAGAATACATTGACGTCCACCGCACTACATGCAATACAATGGCCATCCTTCCTGCCAAAAACCGAAAACAAACCGTTAGTAGGCTGCGAGAATGGACTCGACCCGAGTTACCCATGGAGGTTCGAAGGACGCTTTATATTCCGTCCGTCGTTAGTCCGAGTGCCAATCGATGAGAATGATTTTCCTCCGTGTTCCACGCTAGTATCCATATTTGGATATACCCTGGGTGGTTCTGTAGTGTTGGAATATGACGTATCGCCCGTGGGTCCATATAGAGAGTATGTTAACATGGGCGGAGTCGTCGCTCTCGGGCGCGTTGGTGTCGACGAATCGTTGGACGATGGGAACGGCGCGGTTTGCTTGGGGTTAGGTCAATGGGGCACGAATCTTTACGTATCTACACAAGTCGCGGAAGATGTGTGTCAAGACGTTTGGGGTGTGCCTGCAACACTGGCAGACATTGTATTCGATGAAGATGGACATAGACTTTTGGATGGGCCAGAGGAAACGAGTGGAGATTTGGCACGAAGGAAATTCAATTTATCCGGGTGGAACAATGCTCGGATACTCTCCAATAAAATCAATTCACTCTCAATCAAGAGGTTTGGAAACATTCCTATATTTTGGACTCCAACAATCAAAGCTCTTTGGGCACCAATCTCTTTTCCATTCCAAGGATTGAGTGACAGAAACGGCAAGCAAAAGCGTCTCCCAGTACACAAGTTACGCTTATCAGCGAGCGCGTTGAGATTGAAAAGATGTGACCGGATATCACAGCAATCAACTGTTGAGAAAAATGGGGGGGAGATACCTCTGGGGCTTGCTTTGGTTGTGGACAATGTCCTGATAGAGATTGGACGACGTGTCACAACCGGAAATCTTTCCATTTTGATGCATGAAGTGGCCTACATGGTAAAGCATCAAGCAGATGACTACTCAAACACTGCCTTTCTCTCCTTTTCTGGGATGGAAAGTAACGACGTAACCTTGCATCCTTGAACATCAGATTAGGATAAGGGGTAACCAAAAATTTGTTTCAAATATACTAGCTGATATATGCAGCTACCATTGTTTATACGTCCAATGAAGATGTCTGGTGCAAAACGGCATTCTCGTTGTGTGGGGATAAAATGTTAAGATAACCAAAATTATAAGGAAATGAGAAACAGTTGCAAGTTGTCTGATGAGCGAAGTATCATTTGTTGAGGAATGGCATTCTATATTCTCTTGGGTCAACTCTATTGAATAGACTTGAGTTATCTTCAAAAACGGTTGGGATCTCCTAAACTATCATCATTTAATGGGTGGTATACTAGCATCACTATCTTGAAATTGACTTCCTCTTGCTTCCTGTTCTTCTCCATACAATCTTTTTTTCTAAACTAATATTTATCAGTTTGCTTTGATGGCTGCATTGCAATAGACATAACTTTATCAACTTTTTAGAGAAGC
Organism: Cyclotella cryptica; assembly: GCA_013187285.1. Lineage (NCBI taxonomy): Eukaryota > Bacillariophyta > Thalassiosirophyceae > Thalassiosirales > Thalassiosiraceae > Cyclotella > Cyclotella cryptica. The sequence goes on from JABMIG010000496.1 coordinate 28,368, forward strand.
AGGTGCTCATTTGCTCACTGGACTGTGCAAAAATTATGAGTCTATCTTTCACATACTTGTATGGGTTTGAAATCTAATCCTGTATGAAGTCGAATGGAATATTTTACTTGTTGGATTTATGTTTTTGCTGGGACAGTGGTATATGCTGTTGCTCAGTGGACTTGTGAAGGAATAAGCTACAATTTGATATCATGGGGCAAAGCATTTCTTCAAGCAAATTACTTAACATTCAAACTCTTGAAGAAATCCTTGTTGGAGTACACACCTCCATGCTGTAAATGCAAGTTCAAACTATGTCTTTTATAGCGCAAATTGCCCATTGTTTCGGAATCCTAGATGATTATCACAAACAAGTATCAAGGCAAAATAAGACCAAAGTTCTGACATAGTCCAAGGAATCACCTTCAATGGTGTCCCAAACATCTAAATATTTCAATGTTATCACTAAGATACACTGGTCAAGCCCCCGGTCCTAAGAACCAACGGAGCAACAGTGAGCCTGGTTATCTTGTCAAGATCAAGAGGGCAAGTATGAATAGTGTCTTGCTGAGTCCAAGACAAGTCTGGTAAGAACCAGGACAGTTCTCATTGGTCTTATTGACTTGAAGATGGCAACATTAAACAGTGTGTGCATTCTTGTCCTCTGAGAAGGAGGATAATTGTGGCATCACTTGCCACAACAGAACTTAGGCTCATAATGTCCACCTTATGTAATAACCTACTACAATTTTTGGCTTACATTAACTTCTCATTATTTAGCCATCATTCACAAAGCATTTTAAGAATGGATTCACACATCTATCTCCCCTTCACTCACTGAACAAATCGTTATTGATTTTCCAGCCAAAAGCAACAAAGGAATCCTCAAAAGCATCACCAAAACCGAAATCAACACCATAAACAACATAGAAAACATTAAGCTCAAATTGAACAATAATCTTGACCAGCAATGTGTCAGTGCTTTACTGTAGTGGAGATTTTTGGGTATGTTAATCAAGATGAAAGGCATTCAAAAAGGTAGAGAGTGTACTGGTAATACTTTCCATGTTTTGAGATCATGTGGAGATAGTACTCTTTACAATTTATCCATAATGTCATGTCAAAATATTAGATTCTTCATTTTTGTGATTTACATGAGAATGAGGATCTGAACAAGGACAAGGAACTGGACTATTGCACTAGTGATATGCATCCTCTTTTGTGGAATGTTGATATCCAGAATTTTAATCTCGCACCTGACTTCACATGATTATGGTACAATTCAGCAAGCCTTATCCCCTTTTCAATTGATGCAACATTGAGTACAATTTGCATGTTTGAGATTTTGATATTCAATTGAAGGAAGAAATGGTAGCGTTCAGCAGAATGACATTTGGAATTTTAGTGCTCTCATTCCTGTGGTTTGTGCTTGGTGTTAGTCTTATTGTATGGTTTGTAGTTGATTTGGATCTGGTCCTGGGGAGGTTGTATTGAAGACAAATGTTGGTATTTCCTAAGTCACTGAAAATAAAACCAGCAGAAATAATTTGAAGCAATATTTGACATTCCAATATCGTGTTATGTTTCGTCTGTTTCTTTGGTGAATGGAATTGGTGGCTGCCGTTGTATTTATTCTTATATTTATATTTATTTCTGCTGCATGACATCTTATTAATAACTTTGTGACTTTTCAAAAAATTGGGTAGAAAACCATTTGGTAACAATAGACCTCCGCTCATAGTAATAACTAACTATCCATTGTGAATCAAGTTTGATGCATTTGATTGTTGGATTTACTATACCATAGTATCATCTGATTTTGACTATTGCTACTGCATGCAAATACAACGGCCAAATGAACAAAAACAATGCTATAACATTAATTGACTTAAGAGCATCGGCATCTCTAATGAAAATGTACCATTAGTCATAAATCAAACCGTATGTATCAGTTCATAAGAGCTAGAAAAGGCCATAAGATACATTCAACGATATCTTATAATCCATGTGAAGCTAGTGATTCTAACATGTGAAAAATTATATGTATCCAACCTATTCACGCAGTACGCCTTTGAATTGTATGACACGCTAATTTTACTTCGATTTGGTGCTCCATTTTCCCCATAGGTCCTGGTGCCCCTCCAATTCCCTATGTGTGTTGTGTGTGAAGTACTGTATGGCAAGTTTTGTGGTGAATCAACATGACTCAGCAACCAACTGGAGTTACTAGGAGCTGTTCATATGGGTGTGTTGCTATGGAAAGAAAGGACATGATTCACGATGGTTTTAGAATGTCCGGAGTCGTTTTAATGGATGAAAAACATAAATGTCAACAGTATTGACAAAATACATCTCATAATCAGTAGGCTCTCATGATCCAAGATATGTTGTAAGATTGATTTCATTGTAGTTTTGAGTCCTAGGGAGGGACATTGAGTACCATGATTTGTACAATGTAATTAATAATGTATTTAGATTGCATCTACAGTGAGCCCTAGTTCAGGTGTACTCCTGACACCAGAATTGAGAGTTTGTCAGCAAGTCACTTAGGAATCAGATCATTCTACATAGACAATATGCCCTACAAACACTGCAAAATATGACATGGGATCAATGTATGTCAGTTCCTCTATTCATTGTCATTTATTTGCGGGTATACCGTACAAAGTCCAATATAGAAATGAACTATACATATTTTAAGCTGCTCAGTCGATGTGGCACTCCGCGATAGTATAGTGGCTAGTATCCCCGCCTGTCACGCGGGAGACCGGGGTTCGATTCCCCGTCGCGGAGTCTTTTTTTCAGATTCCCCGCTGACGGTCTAATTTTTTACAGCTAAAACGGCTATGGTATGGTACCGTATTGTGCCGTGTGGTACTGCGGCGGCCACCGGTGTTTTCTTTTAGCACATGATTCCTCACGGCGGGCCTTTTATACTTCCAATGCCATTTCAGACTTGCCATAATGGCCTGCTGTTGTACAAATACAATACCATACCGAATACCGCCTATGCTTTTTTACAATCCATTATCAGCGACTTTTTGGAAAGCACCTACCACGGCGATAACGGACATCCTAAACACTAAACATACCCCACGTGTTGAGAAACAGTTTAACGTCAGAGTGCCAACCGTACTCCTCAATCTGACCGATGACGACGCCCAAACAATCACAAGAGGTACACAGGAACACTTCTATCGATGTCAGCCCGGCATGTGATGACGAGTCTGTGGAACGAATAGAGCTTTGCATTGTTACGAGAAGGGACGGTGATCCCACGGACGGACGCAATCGAATCACAGTATCATCGTTGGAAGACTTAAAGGCGGCCATTGCATTGTTGGAGGGGCAAGTGAAACTGCGCAAGGTCAGAGACGCAACAAGAAGTCCCATTCTGCATTCGTCCAGTGAAGAAGCCACGGTAGGACAAAACCAAAAGCTGGAGAGACAACGAGGGACCGAAACTGACCGTGACAATAGCTCAGATGAAGACCGAGTTAGGACGTTCAGATCGGACGCAATGGCGGATTTCGGTCCCAACTATTCAGAAAGAATACATACAACTCAACGGGCATTCTTGGATGAAGTGAAACGCTTCGAGCTCTTCCGATCCGTTATCCAACACGAGGACGATTTGCTCAATCAAAGGGTCTCGTGGATAATTCTGGCTCAATCCTTCTTAATGGCGGCATTTATCACCAACACATCCGATGATGGAAGTGGGAATGCACTGAAGTACATCGCTGCCACTGTGGGTCTGCTGACTGTGGTGGTGACCATGCCTGCCATTCTCGCGGCGGGACGCAATATCGAACTCCAACAACACGTATATTTTGCACACATCAGTTCGGAGCAGAGATGCAAGGAACTTCATGGTCATGGACGTTTCATTATAAAGGGAATGGGGGGAAGTGAGTACAAATATGATTTTGCCACGGAACAAGAAGAACGAGCGAACTTTGGACATATTTTTCCCAATATGGCATTTCGTGGGAGAGGAGCGTTGTCGGCGTTGAATACAGTGATTGCATTGGCGACTGTTCAGGTTCTAGGGTGGTGTTTCCTGTTGGCAGCGTTAGTCAGAGAGGGGAACTCTCACTCAAGTGATAAGTGAACAATACTGTTCATATCCCAAAGTAGGACCTATAGTATGCTGACAATGATAGGAATTTAAGAATTTAGTTTATTGTGAGCGCGATAGTCGAAGCATTTTTAGAGCTAGCGTTATGATATCATTGACATGAATTGAGAATCATGTCACTCTATAGTCCATTCAAAACTTACACCCTGACGTTTCATAAACTCTCATTCTTCTTATTGTCCTCTTCCGCCTCTCTCTTCTCCACAAGCGACAGTGCCACACCGCCCGACAAAAATAAAGCCACGAACCCCAGCGCTATCTCTGTTGGTATTTCTAATCCAAAGTATTCAGCAATCATTTTCGAACCAATGAATCCAAGAACAATCCCAACTGCAGGTTCCAAATATTTCAAGTCGGTGGCTGCTTTTGAGAGTATAGTGTAGAGACTGCGAAGGCCCATGATTGCAAACATGTTGGATGAAAAGACCACCAGTGGATTCTAGATACGTGGCAAGGTAGTTTCAGTGGACAGAAAACGTGAGGCGATTCTTGAACATCAGCACTGCATCCATCACCAACGAGGCCTATTCAAACACGACTTACCGAAGTGACACCAAACACAGCCGGTACACTATCCACCGCAAAAACCACATCACTAATCTCCAAAGCAATCATACAAATAAACAGAGGCGTGGCCTTCTTCACCCCATCCACAACAGTAAAGAATTTACTCCCATCAAATTCATCCACACTGTCTATCAAATTCCTACTAAACTTGACAATGGCATTCTCATTCAAATCCTCCTCCTCGTCGTCATCATCCTCTCCCGAAGGAATAAGCGTCTTGGCCGAACTATACACCAAAATCCCCGCAAACAACAACAAAATAGCATGAAATTTCTCCAACGCCGCCGCACCCAACCCAATCATCACCGCCCTCATCACAATGGCACCATATATCCCCCAATTCAAAACCCGATCCTGACTGGAAAGCGGCACCTTAAAATATTCAAAGAGCAACAAAAACACAAAGAGATTGTCCACGCTGAGACTTTGTTCGACGAGATATCCCGCAAAGAATTCCTCGCTCGTGGGTCCGTCGACGAGGAAGGCCAATGCGGTTCCAAAGGCTACGGCGAGGCTTACCCAGAGGAGGGTGCGTGCGATGGCTTGTTTGTATATGTCTGTTTGGGGTGGATCGGATAGTTCGATGGTGGGGAAGTCTTCGTAGGGGGGGAGGAGGGGGGAGCGGGGCGGTGGTGTGGATTCGAGGATTTGTTTGTCGTTGGGTGTGGCGAGGAGGGGAGAGGCGGGGGCGGTGCGCCGCCGTGTGGTTGTTGTTATGGTTGTGCATGGTGTGGGGTGCGGGAGGCGGAAGGATTGGGCGGGAGGGGAGAGGAGGAGGGCTGCTGTGGACAGGGCGAATCTTGTGGATGATGGTCTCATGCTGGAGTTGTATGCTATTTGGGCGCTTTTGGTGGCAGGGGACGATGGATGATTGGCGTGGCTATAGTTATGGAGTGTAGTGTGTCGTGGGGAGGTATATTGGTGACTATTGGTGAGTGGTTGGCCAACGTGCCTTGTATCACCTCTGTCGTGATGCCATCGTCATGGTCATTGATTGACGTCTCTCATGCCACATGGCCACGTACGCATGATGTACCTACAAGAAGTGATACGTACCTGTAATTATAAACGAAGATATTAGAGCGAGTCACATGAAGTATTTGAAGACAATAAGGTAAATAGATGGACAATACGCCCCCAGATGACACAGCCCTCCCGGCCAGCCGGCTGGTGCTCGCTCGTCCTCCACAGAGAAGCCATGCTGACTGTCCCCATTCGCTATACTAAAATCGTAAGTATGGTACGGGCATACCATAGATCCAATCTTGATCTGATCGATCACCAACACACAGCAATGATAGAAGACCAAACCTACTCCTACGAAGCATTACTGTAATCATCGTTAGACTATTCCAATCATCGCCCTCCTCCTTCGTTCATCCTTTTCGTCCTCCACGCTCGACCACAATGCTGCCCCGAAGATTCCTAATCCGGTGCACCCATCATTGCCAACAGACTTCAATTCATAACAGCACTACCATCAACAAACCGACACAATCGCCACTCCTCCTCATCACTCGATCCAAACGAACCGCATCCTCCTCCAACCAAACCGAGAAAAGAGCGGCAATTTCACGAGCCATTTCAAACAACAACAACAACAACCACAACACGAACCAACCGTCCGCATCGGCATCCGCCAACACCCCCATCGCCGACAATATATTCGGCATGCGTCCCATAGACTACACCATTCTACCACCCATTCATCGATCTCCGCCTCCACCTCCCCCCCGACCTGGGATGAAAAAGTATATTTTTCCGTTGAGTGTGGTGTTTACGGCGGGAGTGGTGGGGTATTTTTATGTGAATAATCAGAATGATAATTTGGAGTTTTGGCGGGCTATGCAGGAGGGGAGGGCTACGTTGGATTTTGTTGCGGAGGAGGAGGATGAGGACGAGGAGGAGGAGGAGGATAGGGATGTGATGATGTTGTTGAACGAAAGAGTGTTGTAGCTTCTTTTGGTTTGTGATTGGAACTTGCACACAATATCTTGTGAATACTCCCAATTTCACATAATACGCCCAGTTCAGATTGCAACAACTTGCCACAATGAGTAGGATGTTTCGTGTGTGTAGGTTTACATGAGTTTCATCACATGCTAAAGGCACCAAAATGGACGAGAGCGAATTATCATATCAAACAAGTTAACTTAGGAATTTATAGAAGCACAGATCTGACAGTTCAATCAGCAATATGAAAAGAATAAACAAGCCAAGTCACGTCGAGAGAGTGCTGGACAACAGCGAATGTAGCATTGTTTGCGAAGAACATTGCTTAAACCAAACTAATGTACCATTGAGTTAGTGTCTGTCTTCGGGTACAATTTTTGTCGATTTAACTTAAAAAGTAATTGAACCAACGCTAGACAATTCTAGCAACATATTCAGAACTCCACTCAACTCGAACCATTAGCCTCAGATGTGTAATGAAATATCAAAACTTTTAGTAAACTTCTACATGCCACTGCTTCTTTTCCTTCAATCCCTTAATGAATTCATCATAATCCAAGCCCTTCGCTTTGCAAACATCCGCAAGCATATCTTGAATGCCAGGCATCATACCCTTCAATCCACAGAAATAAATGTGTGCACCTTTGCTGAGCTTGTCAAAGATTTCATCCGCATACTCTTCCACCTTATCCTGGATGTACATCTTTCCACCCTTCTTATTGTTCTGCTCGCGACTCAAGGCATAATCAAGACGGAAGTTGTCGGGGAATTTGGATTTGGCCTCTTGGAATTCATCGTCGTAAAGGAGAGCGTCACTGTTGGCAACACCGAGGAACAGCCACGCCTGGCCTGGTACGCCCTGGCGGCGGGGTTGTTTTCAAAGAAAAGACGACGAACGAATCCACGGAAGGGGGCGATACCGGTACCAGTGGCAACCATGATGTAATCGGTCTTTGGATCCTCCTCGGGCATGAGCATGACTTTGCCCGCGGGTCCGGTCATCATGACCTCATCGCCAGGCTTGGTGTCGCATAGAAAGTTGGAGCAAATACCCTTCTTGGCAGGGTCCTCGGCTTTCAATTCAGGGCACCAGTAGGTGGCACGTCTGACACAGAGGGATCCAGTGTTGCCAGTTTTGTCGTCACCGTAACGAGAAGAGGCAATGGAGTAAAGACGGACTGAGTGGGGCTTGCCGTCCTTTTCGCGGGTACCCGGTGGGATGACACCCCATGACTGACCTTCCCAATACTGTATTCATTGAAGTAATGGCCAAAAGTTCATTGTCAGCGTCGCATAGACAGAATGCATGTAAAAGAAAAGGTGATGAAGGAACGCAAGAATTGTTGAGCTTCGTCAAACATCAAACAAGACAAGAAAATTTTCTTTCGCAGAGCAATTACAAACATAAGATGAGAATATTGACAGATAGAATCTCACCGGGAAATCACCCTTGTGGTCAATGATGATATGGCAAGTCTCCCCAGTAGCCTGAGGCCCAACAATCCTCTTGGTACTAACAACCTTTCCAGTGAAAGGCGCCTTATTCTTGTACACATTCACAGGCACATTCGACTGATCCCAGTAAGGACTCGCCTCGAGAAAATCCTGCGTTGCCTCCGTGGCGGAAAGCTTGGCGAATGCCGCTCCACCGGCGATGAGAGCGGCACCGGCAGCAAGGATCTTTTTGGTGTTGTCCACGGTTTCGACGACCTCGACGACTTCCTTGGCCTTCTTGGCGGCAATGGCTGCGGGAGGGAGGCCGGCGGTGGCGAAAGCTACTGAGGAGAGGACTCCAGCAGTTTTGGCCAAGGTCTACATTGATGGGAAATCATGATAGAGAAAATTATTATCGAATTTATCAAGACTTGAAATGTTATGACTTTTAAGTACCTTCAAAGCGCGCTTGCGCTTGGATCCTGATTCCTCAACTGCCATACCGAGCACCAACGGTGATGCATGGTTGGAACTAGCGATTGTTCAGAACAAGAAATGTTGAAAAGCAAAACGGTGAGATGGAAATGAAACGTAGACCCATCACACATCAAGGCCACCCCCGAGAACAATTCGACGAAGCTCAGTAAAATCAACAACGACTCACACTGAGGCAGGGGGCAAGGCATTAGGAGCGAATGCGTTGGCTGTAGCAGCCAAGAGAGCGGCAGCGGCGATGAATAGCTTGGCCATGGTGGATGCTGTGATAGCTATCGGAGAGACGGAAACGGGAGAAGGAACAAACGAAGAGGAGCCTCTCTTGTGGAGGGATGACGATGATGACGAATGTGGTAGCTTCCTCCGTTGTACTGATTCCTATTTTTGAGCTCCCCTGTAGGTTGAAGTGCACGAGATGAAGATCGGCCGGATAACGGGTAACTACGGAACTAAAAGGGTGCAAAACGTTTTGATTTAGGATCCAACACCTCTTGAGTCTCACACCGAAGAGTGGAGAAGGGTTTCATTCGCCTGACATTCGAGAGGATCTGATTCTAGGTAGTTTGATTCTTTAAGACGGCCAAAGGACAAAGGTGCCATCCATTAGCATGAACTCGATAGGAGAAGCAGCATCAGAGGAAAAACATCTGGACTGGTCTGCAAAACAAGGCAGGATACTTACCGATCGGGGTAGTGCTCTCAGTTATTACAGTGAGGAAAATGGATTTCCATTTTCACCCGAGGTGAGTGGTTTGCTGCATGATTGCACTGTAATGTATCGTTGTTCTTCGTTTAACCATGCACCTTATTGGGTCTGGCAGGAGTTGCCACATTATCACTTGGAACGAGGTGACTCGAACTCTATTTTTCGTAATTGGTCCAAAGAATTTCTTCAGAAACGAACAAAATGCCCTATTGTGGGTGCATGGAAACGACCGCTATTTGCAGGAAAGTGGGAGCATTCTACCGAGGAAGATGAAGAAGTGTTCAACATCCAGACATCAACATTGTTCATAGATTTGCGAATCCCCAGGAGCAAACCCGTGTGTAAATGGGAAAATATGGAAACACAATCAATCGACAACGGGACGGGGAATTACCGACAGATATTGCAGTCATTTAGTGACCATGATTTGCGTCTGTATGCAAGACAACATGTTTTTGGAGGAATATCAGTGTTGTCTGCCGAACACACTGGGAAGTCATTACCATTGTGCACACGACATCATTGTATAGATTGGAATTACGTGACGGGAAAACCACGTCCGAGGCCAAACAAATGGTATATCGAGGGCAACCAGGACGATAACACAGGTGGCGCGCCATTCGATACTTGGAAAGAGTGGAGCTATGCTACTGATGAAAATGGTCAATGTTATTATTCGGAACGATGGGAGAGGTTGCCTTGTGATGATTTTGGGAACGGGTTGCGTTTGGCCATGAGAAGAAGGCTAAGAGCCAGTGATGACAAAAATATCCATGTTGATGCTATTTTGGTGGCTGTAGGCGTGAGCTCTCTACTTGCACTTCATACAATCGATAAAAAAAAATCGTGCTCATCAGCTCTCTTATTTTCATGTAGGACCACTTCAACTACATAATTGGACGGGAACCGCTGCAGTATGCGAAAAAATACCCAAATGCCAACACTCTTGTCGAGATAGTCGACACTGCTATTGCATGCGGCGACAGAGACACTGCAATATCGTATCTTTCACTAGACGGTGGACATGGTACAATATCATCTGGTTGGGTCGTCGATTGTTCCATCCAGTCATGGAGGCATGGAACGAGAGTTTTTGATTGTATAGCACAAAGTCGAGACTCGTCCGATATTAAGGTTTGCGGCGATGGATCAGATTATCAGCTTTGGGAAGTGTATATGGGGGGGGGTGTTTGGGATGTTTATGAATGCTCCTTCCAAAGGGCAGCGGAATTAGAATTGATTCTGAAAGGGACGGGACCCGTCAGCTATTGCAGCCGTCTATGACACTATGATTATATGCTTTAATTTACACGCTGTGTATAAAAATGATGACATACTATCATGCGGTCGCTTCTGATTTTCGGACGCTCCCAAGAACTCGTTTAATGTCACCCTTTTGCAGTATCCAGCACGTTACTTTGCTCATTGCTGTAACCGTACATGAATACTTTTTCGTGCCTCCCTTCTCGAGGACTTCTGTACCAAAGAAATCATCACCACCTAGGCTAGATTTTATTGTTGAACCATCTCCTGCTGCACTCACAGATTCTATTTGACGAAGTAGTAGTTAATGAGGTTGAATCAGATTTCATAACGTCACTTTCCATTATGGTATTGCTTGGAGCATAACAGACCACTTACCGCAAGTGCCACCAGGTAAAATGATAAAGGCCGAATCTCCTGGCTCGCCCTCCTTGATTATTGTATCCCCACTAACATATTTCGCTTCGCAGAGGTAGGACGAAAGATCAGTAAGCTCTTCTGGGGAAAAAGACATGAACGCAAGCATCTTTCGCAAGACCTTCTCGGCGTCCTTTTTCCCTCCCTTCCCATCCACAACCTTTTTAAATGCTATTCTATGAAGTGCCCAGAGTTGGCCATCAGTTTGTGCAATAACAGACGCGGCACGCGGGGCGGAATGTAGGAGAGCGAGTTCTCCAAAACTAGGATGGGATCGGCCTCGAGCTCCAGTATAGATATGAACTACGTCCCCTCCATCGTTGTTGACATCTTCCTCTCCCTCTGGGACGATTCTGACCTCAAAGCTTCCATCGTCTATAATGTAAAATCTATCTCCTACTGTGCCCTGTCGGATAATCCATTGGCCTTTTTTGACATGCATCGGCTCCATGTAACCGTAAATTAGGTCACGCTGGGCATCGCTAATGTTTTGAAAAATCTGAGACGTGCTGATTGCTTCTGATATTCTGGCTTTTTCTTCATCGGTCTTCTCATTGTAGAGTTTATCTAAGTCCAAATAATCATCTGATTCGTCTGAAACATCTTTGCAGCAGATGTATTTTTGTTTCATTTTTTCTAGGGCTCGTGATTTTTCTTTGTATTACACAAACGTTCAAGTGAGACCGTCAGGATTCAACGAGAACCAATGTTAATTTTACATTCGTCAGCATCTTACCTAATGAAATGTTCTTTCTAACGGGTCTGGAATCTGAAACGACGAGTTCATCATTTTCCAGATAAATTGACTCAACAGACTCCGCAGATGAAAGTACTGAAGACTTCAAGTCTGCAGACGAATTTCTTTGAGACAAGACCAGTGATGATGAGTCCACCTCATCAATAAAGATGCAAATAATTGTGATGTCATCTGTTCTCAATTCATACTGCAGCCACAATTCGTAACTCTCTGCTACAACTGCACGACATGCCTCCAATGGATCATTGAACTTGGCACAAATGTCAATGACGCTCTGATTCGTGAGGAACTGTAGTAATGTAAAATTGTCAGAGTGAATTGTTGCTACTGAGCAAGTTGAAGGATAAAAATTCCTATGCCCATTCTTCAATCATCAAATGATCATCGAACAGCAAAAGAACCTCACCTCAAACACCCCATCACTGGCCAAAACAATAATCTTATCATCCGGCGTGAGCTCCCTCGTCAACATCTCCGGCTCAGCAATCACACCCAAGTCCTCAGCAATCGCATCCCCAATACTCCTCGTAAACGCCGTCCCAGGATAATCTCCATTCGGACTCCAAACTCTCGGCGGATCGCCCCCCTCATCAATTTCTTCTCCCAATATCATGTCACTCCCATTTCCCAATTCGTCCTCTTCCTCCTCCTCCTTCACCGGTTCCAATCCCTCAATCTGATCCAATGATAATATCCTCGCCCCCTTCTTTCGACATCGTATCCTCTCATCACGACGATACGGAGTTTGATCCCTCGACAATGCAAATGCCTTCAATGCCGAAGTCGTCGCACCACCGCCCGACGTGGCCGTCGTCGTCGTTGTAGAAGCTCCAACTCCCCCACTCGGCAACCCATCGCTCTTCTCCCCCCTCCGTCCCACCACCGCCCGACTATCCCCCACATTACTCACGGTAATCCTATTCCGACACCCATGCAAATACATCGAAATAGCCGTCGTCCCCGAAAGCGAATCGTCCAACGTCCGACTGGCATGCATCCTCCGATTGCATTCGAGATGACTCTTACAAATGGCATCTTGCATCGCTTCCTTGGAGAGTTCGTCGCCACCACCGAAACGAGAGTGGAGGATGGATTCGGCAAGGAGGGGGGGGAGGGTGTCGCGTGCGAATTTGGCGCATTTGTCTCCGTCGCGACCGTGGCCGTCGAAGACTCCGAAGAAGATGTCGGTGGAGCGGGAGGCGAAGGAGGGGGTGATTGTGTAGGAGTCTTGGTTGGGTTTGTGGATTTCTGGGTGTGCGCGACGAGAGAGGAGAGAGGATGACGAGCGCGTCATTTGAACAATGAGAATATGGATAGCGATTGGATATTTTGAAATGGAACGCACCGTCGGGGTAGTAGCCTCGTTGACTTAAATAGGCGTATCGGACGCTAACGCCGCCAAACTTGGCCTTGGTTGTTTCGTCGCTGCATTCGATTCTTCGATCGAGTTCCGATTTGGACATGACATTTAATTTCGGGTTTACAGACGGTGTGAATTTGCGTTTGGGTTTGACGGGGGTGGAGGAGGAGCATCCCATGGCGAACGGGTGGGGAGTGAATGGAAAGAGGGTGGAGGCTTGGGTTTTGGGGGGACGCAATGTCGTTGATCGTTTGTGATCTCCCTATAGTACAGCGACCACTCTGTTCGATGGCGGATTTGATTGGTGATTTTGATGGCTGATGATGGTTGACAATGATGATACTCCAGGGGGACGGTTGATTGTTTCTAGAGAGAGAGAGGCTCTTTCATCATTTTTTTTTGGGTTGGGGCGATGTCATGTGGCCATCTGCTATGGTACAATGCGAGAAAAAGAGAACTCAGATACCCGTAGTCTGGTGGGCAAAATGAGTGGGCGATTCGAGATCAAATTGATTTTTCCAAGACGCAGATACTGCGGTGGAAATTACATTAAAAGTAGATTTGCCCACTAGAGACATAACGCACTATAACTATCTGCAGACTATTTACCACAGGCAAATTAATATGAGAAAAAGACAACCGTTAGAGTATAAATTATCCCAATATTTGTTATCACAACACATACCAAGACTTCTCCTACCTATTCAAAATGATAGTCATCATACTTGCACAAAGTCTTTACAATAGAGAGATATCAATGGGTGTTGCTGGGGCATCGATCCTCAATTCAAAAGTTACATGGATATTTTTCTTCTCCCAGAAGGACCTGGGCGGAGGGTGGATGTCCTCCTCTTTTCAGCAAGTTGGGATGGGAGGGGGCAAGGACACGAGCAGTTTTGAAGGTTTTGATGAGATCCAAATGTGCCAAAAGTGTGTGACTCGCACTGAGGCAAGGATACTACTACAGAGGATTCAGTACAATGCTTGATGTTGTTCCATTTTTGGCGAGCATTTAGTGACATGGCAAGATGCAAGATCTACGAGCAACTTGCAGGGATGGGGCAGGAAGGGGCAGGGCAGGAAAAGGCAGGTGGCAGGGATGCAAGTCTGCATGCTTTTATGGAGGTTTTGGTCAGGTTGAGCATCCCACAAATGTGACTACACCAAGGCCTGGATCCTCCAAAAATAGGGAGATTTGACATGAGCTGGGATAGCTCTCGTGGCTTTTAGATGCAACAACCAGGCTCTAAAATAGCCCAAAGCAAAATCCTTTCCACAGCAAAGGAAGTACAAACACTTCACTTCACATTAAGTGTTGTCATAGAAAGACAAAAATTGTTTTTCTCCGAAAGACACTTCACAGCACAAGAAGTACTTCATACCAAAATACTTCACTTCACAAGAAGTCTTTTTTCATAAGAATACTTGATGTTGCAGATAAGTTTTCACAGGAAAAACTTCACAAATAGTCATACATGACAACAAATATCAATCATCATGGAAATTTCATTATAAAAACATGAGAGGACTGACAGTTTGCTGCAGTCCTCATTCTCAACCAATTAAGTAGCTCAAAAAACAAATTTCCAATCAACTGGAATTCTACTTCTTTGTTTATTACGTAATAAGTTTATTCTGACTATTTGCTTAGGTCACTAATGTAGGATAACCCAACTCAAAAAGTACAACCTACACCACTCCACATCAAGGCTCCTCCATTGAACCACAGACAGTTGAATAGAAAATATTTTTTTAAAGAGACGGGGTACAGCACTATTGTTGCTGCAGGGGACCGTGCTCATGATTTTACCTGCAGCCTCCAATAAGTTCTTTAAGAAGCACTTCCTAGGTACAAAGCTAAGAGGAAGGTTGAATGCCATGTCTTTTGGAAAACCTGTTATCGAAGGGCTTAAATAGATTGAGTGCGAGCGTGGCATAGGAGGAAAGAATTCTCCCATCCGCCATCCGCTACATTCCAGAACAGGAACCCATAGAGGATACACTCAAGAAAACAAGAAAGGGGGCAGTTATATGGAACCCTGTGACTTTGTCAGACGAAACAACCTACTTTTGCCAGACGAAGCATTTTTGTCAGTTAGGTGTCAGTTAGGTGTCCAACTGTCACCATTTTCAAGAAAAGGTATCCACTAGATTTAAAAACAAATTCAAATTTTACAAGCCGAAAACACATTTCGTCAGACAAAATCAGCAAGAAATCTTAGAGAGATAAAAAATAACTCACATGCTTGCACTGGTAATCAAGGTTTTGTAAGACAAAACCGTGCAAGTACAAAGTGACAAACAGGGGAGCTGAACCCTGTACCAGAGTGCAGCCATGACAACCTTTACCCCACAGCCTAAGCTCAGCTGGTCAACATTGGATTTTTTTAAAGATATAGATACTAAATGTTAGTTCGTAAGTTGCGTTAAAACGATCTCCGGTCCGATTAGAAGCAAAATGGGATACCTTTTATCTTATATTCACGTCTGTATTTGAACATACCCCCGATTCCTTTTTGTCAGACAAAACACCTAACTAATTTGGTTTCGTCTGACGAAGTCATGGGGTTCCATATAACTGCCCCCTATTTCAAGCTGACTCTACCCAACTCAAGGAATGAGCTCAAAGTGACAATTCAGGCATCTGGGACTCCTAGGCAGGTTTTACTCCATATATATGTGTGGTGGTTCATGCATGCAAGCAGATGGGGCTTGACATTGACATGAATTTCACCAAAGCTGAAAAGACTGTTATGACCTTTGATCTCAAGGCTGAGCTGGTGACAACAGACTACATGCAAGTGCTCAACTCTGAAAAGAAAAAACAAGTACAATAAGGGAGAAGGTACAAACCCAGACTCAGACACACGTACTGTTGCCAAAGAGACTTATGAGAAGGCTTTAAAGGCCATAAGGAAGCTGTGAAGCTTGCCATCATAATGGAAGGAGCAATGGCGTTTGAGCTATACGGAACCCTCCACTCTTAGGCAAAGCCAGGCAGCCTTGGGAGAAAATCATCGAGGCCAATGCAACTTGTGCTCCTTGGAAAGACGTGTATGGAGTTACACATGCCAAAACTCGCACCAAAATGTGGGACTCATTCTACAAGTGCATCATGTTCCACCTCCAATAGGTGTTCTGACATGATGCGGGTGAGACCCTCAAGCACTACATCATCAGCACAATGAAGAAGCACAATCAGGTTTCAATTTATCATATTT
Organism: Cyclotella cryptica; assembly: GCA_013187285.1. Lineage (NCBI taxonomy): Eukaryota > Bacillariophyta > Thalassiosirophyceae > Thalassiosirales > Thalassiosiraceae > Cyclotella > Cyclotella cryptica. The sequence continues at coordinate 44,661 of JABMIG010000496.1, forward strand.
TTGTTTGCTTTGAGCAGCTCAACAGCTACCTCTAAACACCACCATGCTTTTACTACAGCCCAAAGGCTAATCAGGCCACTAAACAAGTATTGCCCCTCAATGACCCTGACCTCGCAACTCACCTGTTGTGCATGTGTCATGCCACTGCCAAGTGCCAGACACAGCACAACCTGCTGGGGAATTCCACTCTTGTCAGCACTAGAACCCTCTCGTTTGTTTGTGAGAACATCGAGAATAATGCCAAGCTTGACACCAAGCCCCCCAGTCTGATAAAGCGAAAGGGGCTTATGGGTGTACAATGGAGTTGATGAACTTTTGCATCCCCATAAAACCCAAGAAGGTGGGCTGGACTGAAAAGCAATGCACGCTCTGCAAGAAGCATCGTGGGTTGCACAAAAGCCCCAATATGTGTGACTGCGATGGTTTTAACAAAAATGGTTCTCCCATTAAAAAGGACAGAGGTGCAGGGAAGCCTCATTTGAAAGAAGAGGGAAAAGAAGGTGGAAACTTGGTGCAAATGTTTTTGCGCGAAGATTAAGAAAGCATTCCACAAGCAGTACAACAAGCACAAGAAACATCAAGCCGATGCCTCGCAAAGTGATGATGAATCCGACTACAGTTCCTGAAGTCATGGTTCAGATGGCACTAGTGACTGGAGTTAGTTCAGAGCTACACTTACCCCAATCGGGATAAAGCCATCCCACCAAACAAATATGAATTAGTTAGTACAATTGATTTGAAACTACCTCCCTCAACAAAATCAATAAGTCTTGTCATGAAAATCATCACCAGTAAAAAAGAATATCAAAGATGATATGCCTGGTGATGCATTCAAAATAGAGCATCACAAGCAAAGCAAGAGTGATTACCAGCAAAACACCAAGGACTGCCTTGTTGTCACATCCCTAGTTGCCAATATGAAACTAGCAACTGAAAGTCAGCCCTCCAGAGCACTCAAAAAACCTCTGAAGAGTCGCCCCAGTAACAAAGAAGTGGTCCTGTTAGACTCTGGATCTGATGGAGACCTTTACTTCCTACCAAAAGGAACAGACAAACCCTTTCCCTACCTGGCTAGGCAGGTGCCAAAGTATTGGCATACGTCAAATGGGAGCTCCCAAACAAATGGAAGAGGAAACGTCAGGATCTATTCTTTGAATAGTCTACCAGCAAAGAGTACACTGTACAACCTGATGTTGTTGAATACAATAGTACTATCATGACCATGCTGGGTTTGACCTCATTCTTGGCAGTAATACCCTGGTGTCCTTGACTTTTGGACAAAACAAATCACTATTGATGAAATCTCACTGCCAACGAGAAACATCAATAATCTACAGAAAAGTGCAATAGTTGAGAGGGAATTTAGATCTTGGGGCAATTGTCAATGATGACTACAACAAACACCTAAATGCCTTAGAACAAGCATCATTATTGGAGCTCCTGCAAGAATTTGAGGAGTAGTTTGACAGGGCACTAGGTGACTGGGATTGTGAGTCAGTCTCTTTCCATCTGAAAGAGGGAGTAAAAGCATAGCATGGCCAACCATTCCCAATACCAAAAAAGCATGTAGAAACCAGCAAAAGGGAAATCCAAAGACTGTGCAAATTCTGAGAATTGAAGTGGCAAGCAGATTTTGAATGGGCTTTGCCAGCCTTCATAATACCAAAAGGACCACCATTCCTAACCCCAACGTCTGCACTTTTGTACACTTAGTTTCACATGTCTGCTGCATCCGCGTCCAAAAATTGTCGAAAAAGACACCATGCAGGACATGTCCTGCACACGTCCAGGACACGTCCAGGGCATGTCCTGGACATCTCGTCTTTTTAGTGCTTTCAAACGAGGACACAGGACGCATTCAATTTTAGACACAGAGGACATGACAGGACATGAGAGGACATGGAGTGTTTACTTCATTTATAGGGTCCTTTTGATACTTTCAGGTGAATATATCAAGAGTGTTGTTGTTGCATGTACATTACATTCATTTAAGTGCAATCCATAAGGATTGCAGTACAAAAATACTTAAGATACCTTGACATGTGCCTTGATACTGTTATGTAATGTATGTGAGTCAAAACTTCTGAGGACACAGGGCGGACACGGGACTCAACACTGACATATGTCCTCATGTCCACAAAAATCCCGTGTCCTGGAGAAATTAAGGACATAGGACACGTCCAAGGACACGTCCAGGACATGTCCAGGACATGTGAAACTAAGTTTGTACATAAGAGCTCTAATGCTTCGCTTATGCCATGGCCCCTGATATAAATATTGGCTACTATGCCATAAGATTGGATCCAGATTCATCCAATATATGCACCATTATCTTGCCACAGGGTAAGTTTCTTACCTACAACTACCAATGGGTGTTGGATGTGCTCCCAACAGCTTCCAAGCTAAGATGTCTGAACTAATGGCAACCTTTGAGTTTGTTTGGACTTATACTGGTGATTTACTATGCATCTAGCCTGGATGACAACTTAGCAAAGCTAAGGAGAGTCCTCATTGGGTTGTGAGACGCTGGCTTGAAGTTCATTGAAGGCCACTGCATGCAAGTTGTTTTTCTGTGCTGTGGAAACAGAATACATAGGATTTGTCTTATCCAGTGATGGTATCAAGCCACAACAAAAGAAGGTAGAGGCCATCCTTGCATTAACACCACCACAGAACGATAAGCAACTCCATAGATTTCTGGGCATCGTCCAGTACTACTGAGACATCTGGTCAAGACAATGAAATGTGGCTCCCCTACCAATTGAGTTGGTGAGTGCAGACACGCTGAGAGCACAAAGGCCAACAAAACAAGAAACACGCATTGGTATTACAACACTGTCCATCAAAAAGCATTTGACAGCATAAAGGCAATCATTGCTAGTGGTCAGCATTGCCTAGAGATGTTACCTTAGCCTACCCTGCCTACTCTCAGGGCTTTGATATCTACACTGATAGCTCCAAATTACAGTTAGGAGCTGTGATAACTCAGAAGAACCAGCCGCTGGCATTTTCAGTAGAAAAGGGACTCGTATGCAGAAAAATATAGTGTGACAGAACAAGAACTACTGGCCATTGTGGAAATACTGAAAGAGTTCAAAGGCATACTCTGGGGACAACAACTCACAATCTATATTGACCACAAAATCTAATGCAGGATGCTCGAGGACTGACCTCTGATCAATTGTATCACTGGAGATTACTCTTAGAAGAATATGGCTCCGTCATTGTGTACATGAAACACATCCACAAAACAGTGGTGACTGCCATATCACAACTGGACTATGGACCCGTCCAAGATGACAGGTCAACCTGATGACTTTTCCGAATGTTGGTGTTACCACAACTCAACACAAGAGCATAGCAAATCCACTGGCAACACCAAGGAATCCATGAAGACCTCCAGGCTCATGTGAGGCTCGTGGACAAGATTTAACTATTCATCCATGTTTTGGCTTGCCACTTTTCACATCATCTCAGCATAAAAAACGACAATCCTCTCAACTTCTGCCCCACCCATTACCATTACTCAACACAATATGCCAACATGAACAGTCCCACACTTAGATTTGCCTCTTCTGTGTGTGTTGATTCACTGCTTGATGTACTCATGTTTATGCTGTACAGTGCAGCAAGCAGTGACACTATTCTCTACCTCAAAATTTATTGATATTGAGCCAGAAGTCTCATGTAGTGGTTGTGGCAGAGGTTTTCCTGTGTGGAATTGCTATCATTTGTGTTCTAGTTCTCACCATTGCATCCTATGTCTGTGGTAAGCTTTAAGCTTGACATATCAATAATAATAATGGTGCCCACAAATCCATTGTAGCCATCGCCTTTAATAAATCCATTAGAAATGATTGTTGTCAACACCAACAAGTCCTCATAGTCATTGAACAAGCCAATGCATCTATAAAGTACAACATATCTCTCTGGTAAGAAGGGGTTTGAGATATTTTTGGTCAGTTTTGGTCACTTTCCTCAAAATGGTCAGTGAATTTATCAGATTATAAGTTATATATTGAAGCCAAATACTATCCCTTTCAGGGAAAAATCATTTTTACTACATTTATTTATGGATTGACATAAATTCAACATCTTAGAGGTAAAAAAAAACCACTGCAGGGACATGCTGCATCGTGGAAAAAACATTGAATACATCTACTCTGCGCCAGTTATATACATAGCGCCATCACAAACATACCAAGATGTGCCGGATCAAGGAAATACCAATGTTATATACATATCATTCTTGATGAATTCAATTGTACATGTTCACAATGTGTCTTACCTGGTTTTTGGTAAAGTTTTATACATAACCAAGTTGTAAACATACCGGATTTCAAAATTGTGTTAGGTTTCATTTCTCGTAGCAAATTTTGTCAATCACTCGCCACACTTACCATATCTGCAACCGTGTCACAAATTGGGCCCATTCTTGAAAACATCGATAACTTTATTCCTGGTGCAATCCAAAACCTCATCATCAGTTATATACATAACGACAACACCATCCTTAAAAAATCAAGTGCACAGTCCACCTCTCAGTTCTGGCACAATCCCAAAATATCGACACTATGATACAGCGTCATCTTCAAAAAACATCGAGAAATCATTCCTGTTGCACATCCAATAATATCGACATCATTGAGGCTGGTGTGTCTTAATAAAATATCAAGTAATCAGTTATTGTGCAATCCAAAAAACATCAACACCATGAAACAGGGCTATGTTTAAGTTCTGGTGCAATTCCAAAATATCGACACCAAGATACAGTGTCATTTTTAAAAAACATTGAGAAAATCATCCTGTCGCACATCCAAACATATCAAAACCATTTGGACTGCGAAATCCAAAACATCAACATCATGATACAGCGCTACCTTCATGTTCTTGTGCAATCCAAAAATATTGACACCAAGATACAGCGTCATCTTCAAAAAACATCGGGAAAATCTTCTTGCCGCACATCCAAAAATATCCACACCATTTGGGCTAGTGTATTTCCATAAAACATCAAGTATTCAGTTATTGCGCAATCCCAAACTGGTGTAATCCCAAAATATTGACACCCAGATACAGTGTCATCTTTAAAAACATTGAGAAAATCATCCTGTCGCACATCCAAACATGTCGAAAGCATTTGGACTGCGCAATCCAAAAATATCGACACCATGAAAAAGCGCTATCTTCATGTTCCTTCGCAATCCAAAAATATTGACACCAAGATATGGTGTCATCTTCAAAATCTTCAAGAAATCTTCCCTGCCGCAGAACCAAAAATATTGAAACCATTTTTCACGGCGAAATCCAAATATATCAACACCATGATACAGCAATCTCTTTAAAAACATTGAGAAATCAACCCATCGCTCATCCCAAAATGTCGACACCATATTGGCTGGTGTGTTTCATAAATCATCAAGTAATCAGTTGGTACTCACATGGCGCATGTGAAAACAAACCATGTTTAATACATAATCCCGTTACGAACATACCACTCTCCCTGTTCCATCATTTTTCCAATGCTCAAAACTTTTTTAATGGCAACCCCCAGTCGAAGTCGCAAACTAGTTCATGTTATATACATAATTGATTAGCAAAAATCCCAACATCCTCACCTTTGCTGAAATAGGTTTTTACATAAGATCAATGTTAGGAAATGCTAAGTGTCAAAACTGCTTTTTATTTACATAACAATTTCATGCACTTACCTTTTTTAGATCATAGAATGTCATGTCGTTTTCTTCTTCTTGCCTTCCTCTGGAGAGGTAGCACCCATAAATTTACACAAAAAACAATGTTATATACACAACACTTGACATCCATAACAAATGTACCTATGCAGCAAGTTATTACATAACAAATGATTTAGGCAAACAAAGGAGCACGACATTGCAGTTGTCTTAATAAAATTTGCACGATATACATAACACTTGACATACATAACAGATGTACCTACGCAGCAAGTTAGTACATAACAAATCGATTTTGTGCAAACGAAGGAGCACGACATTGCAGTTGTGTTAATAAAATTCGCACGATTGCATAATAAACAAGTTGCCCCAATCTGACGCGTCTATATTGTGCGTCGTTCCGATTCGTTCTTTGAATTGAGGCTGGAACTTTCTCGGGTCCGATTCCAATAGGCCAATCAGAATCCGTGACAGATTTTTTGAAATTTTCGTATTGCCCCTCTCTTGCCTTTGTGGGGCTGTCGTATCGGCCATTCCGATCCAATTGACCAATGGGTCAATGGAGTCATTCCGCCAAGTCATTATTTGTCCCGCCACGCACTTCTCTTCACACATCAACACAGTCTCCTATGCATATTTCATGCATATAATATTTCATCACTTCCCCCGGTGAATCACATCATCGCACATTAATGACATGCTGTTCGCGATTGCAGTGAAGCTTCTTTCTTTCTTTCTGACAGCATCCTCCCTGGTGTGAAACCCGCGGCCGAGAATACGCTTCGCCACAATCCACATAACAACATAAGCAATCGGTGGCGGTGGCATGCGCAGGCATGACTGATCTACCGGTAGCGGAAGAAGCTGCGGTCAGTCTCTCGCTTTCGGGGGCGCCGGTTACTCACGATATGATTGTGGAGTGGCGGGTCTTCATCGAATCATCTCTGCTTTGCTGAAACTGTGGGATCCGAACGTTGGGTGTGTCATCATTTGCGCTGGGATGGATGGAGCCCTGCCGAGCGTCGTCAGGGGTTTGGTGGATGTGCCTGTAGTTCCTATTCCTATGAGTGTGGGTGATGGAATGAGTCTCAGCGGGATGAGTGCCTTGTTGACAATGTTGAATAGTTGCAGTCCTGGTGTGGGCGTTGTAAATGTGGATAATGGGTTTGGAGGGGTTGTTTGGGCATTGAAGTGTTTGAGATCAAGCAGAAACAAAGTGGTGAAGTGGGAAATGGGACCATGTAAATGTAAAGAAGATCAATTGAGTACGCTCCTTAATCCGGGTATAAATTTGTATGATGCAGAGATGACACAACATGTGTTAGAAAAACATTGACAAGTTCATGAAGCATGACGAGTAAAATCAAAATGTTAAAGACATCATGACACTGACAATGTTGTTTTATGCAATAAGGCTTTTGCGTCTTAATTTAACAAAAAAACTTTTGACACTCCTCTCCACTCAACTGAACCAAAAGCCCCTCTCCTCACCAACCCCTCCACATCCCCCCTAGGCAAATAATGCATCGTCCCCACCTCCAATTCCACCACACGACAGCTCTCCGTTTCAATTTTCCCAATCCTTCCTCCACAGCGCGCACCATGATGAAATTCTCCGTGGGAGGGAGCATATCGGCATTAAAAATTCCAAATCCGCCTCACACAACAAGGGTGAAACATAACTGGGCAGCGCCGGACATTTCCCACCTCAAATTCTGTAATTTGTCAACACGGTATGCATGATACGCCAATAAACATTGTTTGTTCCTTTGAATGGAAGCATCATGCAATATCATGGAGGGACGGGATTCAATCGATATTTCCTGCTGCTGCTGACTGATGCTCCCCCAACTCGATTCGCAGCTCGCACCAAGTTGGTCAATGGTATGATGATTGATGTCGGTCAGGGCGGCACGTATCCCTCTTTGTTGTAGATGGGTAGGAAATTGGAGGATTTGAGTCTAGGAGGAGATCGCGGGCGCGTGATGCGTAGTTCATGATGTGGTTGATGAGTGTTTTTATGTCGTGGCTGGTGGTGTTGTGTCTGCCTCCTCAGGTGAATTGTCCAATGTATATTGTGTGTAGGTGATAGGGCGATGATGCTGCTTGAGAGTGGGAGCGGGGAAATGTGTGTAAAAATTACACGCAAAATCTCGATTGGTCAATTGAATTGGGCCAAAACTCAAGGTCCAATAGGAGCCTCTATTGGTCTATTGAACTCGTGACTAATCCAATCGGTCAATCCAAAATGGGGTACCATTCGATTGGAAGCGTTCGTTGGGCTTCACAAAGTCACCAATAGGGGTATCAATCGCCCAATACGCCGTGGGACTCACTCGAATCGGATCGGATTGGCTATTGGGCCTACAAAGTCCCAGCCTGAGATTATGTTTCCTGACATTGGCATGAGGTGGCAAGGCAAAAAGCACATTTTGACAAAAAACGAGAGTGGTACCACACAAAAATTAGCGCACAAAAAAATTAGCGATGTGGCACAAATAAGTGAGCAACCAACGGATATTTAAAATGTGTGTACAAAAAATGGCATTTTTGTTCATCAAAAACCTACATTCCTATATATATGTAAAGACGTATAGTATTTTATTTTTAATATTCATGTGTGAATGTGAATATGCATACCCCATGATTATGTATATAACAATTTGAATACTTTCAGGCTGGTTGTTAGCCAGCATACAAGAAAGGTGTGTTTTAATGATATGAAGACATAAATAAAAAATATATTAACAAATTTATTGAATTTGTTCAAAAATTTGTGTTCACTATTGCCCTCTCCTAGTGACCAGGATTTACATAACCCATTAGTTTATATTCAGACATGAATAAAAATGTATGTTATTGCCATTGTAGTATGTGTTTCAAACCAGTAGCTTTCTGATATTTGTTGCCACTAACTTCGATTAAATATATTATATAAGCCATTTGTTTGTGACAATTTTGAGGAAAGTGACCAAAACTGACCATAAGTATAAAATACCTAAGAAGGAACTTTGTGAGAACAACATGAGATGTTATAATAAGAGCTCTTAAATGCATTAGTCTTCATGAAGGTCTACTACCCACTTCCACGGAGCAATGTGAGCATTGTCATACTTCATTAAGACTTGAGGTATAGGTTATTATAGTGGATTATATCTAGGGTTGCTGATTGTATAAGTTGATTTTTTAGAATTCTATAAACAAAAACAAATACTTTGCCTTATTTTCTTCTGGAAAGTGGACTAACACAGTGGCACACATTATTAGAACCCACTTACAACTGCTTCAATGAATGGACTACAATGTCTGAGAGCACAAAACTCCATCTGATGTGAGTAATACTACCTATTTTGCCTAAAGCATAGTTATTATGCAAGTGAAGGAAAGTACCAGGGAAAGTCACAGCGGTGCATGTACTTACATTAAGCAAATATGTTTTACGCACTATGATTTTCCGATGATAAATGTGTGTATCTACATGCCATCAGCTTATCTGTTAACTCATCTTTCAACTATGTTACTAGTAGCACAATGTTCATATTATAACACATAGTTTTTGTCCTACCATACTTGCTTTAGCAACTATAGTGACCATTCATGTTCATCAAGATTGGGGAATCTTGTTCATTGACAGTGACAAATCTCGCTCATTGAGAGTGACGACTCATGTTTGCCATGAGTTACGAATTATTTTCGTTGCAAGTCTGAAATCTCTGTTATTGAGAGTTACTACATACTCCCATAAAGAGTGACAAATTACATTCCTTGAGAGAGAAGAATTACATTCATTGCAAGCAATGAAGGATGCTCCTCAAGAGTTACGATTAATTGTTAGTCCGTAATTAACAATGTCTTAACATTGTTGATACAAGTCCTAGTTTGATATTCTTATATATGCACTCATTGGAACAAACACTATGACCTAAGCCGTTTGGAGATAAAAAAATACTAAATACCTATTATGTAGATAAGGGTGATATAGCTTTGTTGATGAAAGTAAATTGTGAGCTTATTATTTAGTGATTACAATGAACAAATGAGGATGGGATGTCAATGCAATCCCAACGAAATAATGTGATTCTGTGTAGATTTCTACACACCTCTGGTATGTTTATACCCTTCTCATGAGGGTGTTCTGACAGAGTGTTCTCTTGTCGCTTAGATCCAAAGATATGGATCTTTATCATTGTCAGGACCTCTCACCACTTGGGAGGTCAGGATGATCCCTTACTTGGGAGTTTTTCGAATTAGTCCATATTGGTACTAATAAGGGTACCAATGAGGGTACTAATTGAGGTAGGTGCTTGGCCTATGTCACTCGCCTCACGAATGGAGTATTCAGGTGAGAAAAGAGGGAAAAACCTGTGAAGGAAAAAATTTGACCCATGTCTCTTTATGCACAAACTAAAGTGTCTGTTTTGGTATAGTAAAGCGTAAGTGTTATATTTGAAGAGGGAGATGACAAAAACCTGCTTAATATGGATTGCTAAGGCTGCTGAAAAAAGGTGTGACTCTTCTGATGTTTAATCGTTCAGATTTTGTACCGCGTTGAACCCTGATAGTCCCATTTGTATGAATAGTTGTGATAGTCCAAGGATCACTTCACTTTTTTACCTGCTTTCACCTTTACAGTATACCATCTTTAATAAAGTACTTGATCACCAATTTGTAGTCCCAATCACGTGAGCATTTTCCCGTTCTGTGTTTGGTCTGTTTGGTGTTGCCTATATTCTTCAATTTTATTCCAGTCGGCCAGGAAGGGAATGTCGAACAACATGTCCGTCCAAAATGGCTGCACCCAGGAGGCTTTTAGTACTGTGTGATGCGTTGAGCAAATGGCCCAAGCGATCCCATATTTATGCTTATGCCTCTTGTCGACTTGGCATGCATGCCAGTTTTTGACATATTTACCGATGGTATTTTGCATACCTTTCCCGGTTTTTGTAGCACTAAGGGTCTCTTTGAGTCTAGTGTCTCCAGGGTGCTGTAGATAGTGGTGGTACCAACTAACTGCCCGGTGTTGAAGATCTTTTGGAATGATCATTTTTCTGTCCTTGCACAGGAAGTTCCATACTTTGACCAATTGTGTCGAGTACCGATCTTTCATTGTCTTCAAGCTGACATCAAGCTTTTCGTGCTTCTGCAATCTCTCATACTATTAACGGGTAGATTACATCTTCTTCACTGCAATTTGCAAATACCAGATT
>JABMIG010000439.1:0-79340 GCA_013187285.1 Cyclotella cryptica
TTTCTGTTTTCATATCTTTGTGCATAGACTCTTCTATATTCATCAATGTCACATCTGTAATCAGTATGGCACGATACCATAATGCTATGTAAGACGAGACGAGCAAGAGAGTGAGAGAGAGTAGTTGGCAGCAAAATGAGTGCCAGTCAAGTGCCGGTCACTGTGGTACCGTACCTATGGTAAAACACACCGCAATGTGTTTTTCAGTCACACTCTGACTAACTAATCACTTATGTCAGACTGAATATGCTTATTTGCGAGGATAGGCTTATTTGCAAGGATAGGCTTATTTGCGAGCTCGCGAATAAGAGAATCCTTGCAGATAAGCTTATTTTCGACGTGAATAGTCTGCTCTTGCAAATAAGGTTATCTCACAGATAGCACTATTTATAGTGCTATCTGTGAGAAATAAGCTATCTGCAAGAAATAAGCTATTTGCAAGAAATAAGCTATCTGTGGGATTAAAAGGACCAATGGTCAATGAGTCGCACAAAGCACAAAACCGGCTCTTGCTGGCATGGACTCTGATCTGTCTTGCCTCTCTCCCATAAAACAAACATGTCTACCCGTTGTGCAAAGTGAGGGACAAAACTTAAGAGCAGATTTTTATTCAGGTGAACAATTTTTATATTTACTGTTAAAAGGTATCATAAAGATGCAAAGCTACAGAATAGAAAAAAATGTACATCATTAAAAAACTTAGAAAAAATTGTACATCATTACACCTTTAGCTATTTTAGAGCATTCCCACAGCCTCTATATGTTTGAAAAACAGAAGAGGGTTGGAGTTTCTGATACTTCTTTGAAAAAGTTTGGGTGGGACTAGAATTTGGAGAAGAATATAAGGTGGAATGATTTGCACTATAAACATCATTCCCCTTCTTATCCCACTTCCAAGGACGAGATCTTTAGGCTGCTAAGCATACTACTATCAGACTGTTGACCAACCAAGTTCAACATGACAAATGATCTCATTTCACATCAAGTATCATCAGTAGACTGATCAAGGGGGATCAATTTTGTTGGTTATATATGACTGGAGAAGGAGAAAGGGTTAGGTGTTGAAATTTCTTGGAAGAATGGGGCTCAGAACAAGCAGACTGCTCTCACTACTTTTACTCATTTCCCTGTCAATGCCAATGCCAATGCCAATGCCAATGCCAATGCCAATGCCAATGCCAATGCCAATGCCAATGCCAATGCCAATGCCAATGCCAATGCCAAGGAAGGACCCTCTTGTTTTGTAGTCATAAGCTGTGTAGCCCAAGGCAATCCAAAGATGAAACATGGCTTCATCTTCACAACACACATGATCAAGCCAAAACTTGTATATTGAGACCTATTAAAAGAATAGTATTCCCAAAAAATCAATTACACATAAGGATCATGACGAATCCTGCTATTCTACTGCCTCACTTTGGAGACTCCATGTAAGCACACATTTCTTCTTGAGCAAGAACAATAGACATTTATCAATCACTCAATCAATCCATGCTTTAGTTTAGAGACACGATTAAAACTTTCTTTTATTTGCAACTGCCATCTTGTCCCTAGAGCAATCTTTCCTAGCATTCTCAAATAAAGACACATGATTTCGGATGAAATGAAAGAGAGCTGTTTGCTTTTGTGGATTCTCCCCAAGCCATGACAACACACCAGGGACCAGCTTTGTTTGTAACTCTGGTTTATCATCCACAAGCAATTCAATGTTGATTTTGTCATTATACTGTACCATCTTGAGACGGGCAGCCTTGGAAGGGTTGCCCAGGCATTTTCCATTCATGTCCAACAACATATTGATGCTTGGAGGACGATTGCAAGACCTTGTGTGGATGTAGTTGAGAGTGTGGGGATGATTGCAAGACATTGTGTCGATATAGTTGAGAGTGTGGTGAGATTTTCGAATGGCATCTGCACTGGAAGTGTCACACAAACTCTTTGACAGTGCTCCCCATCCTGTAGTGGTAATGATTGCCTCGTCAAGGGACAAATCTGTCAAAGATGGTATATTGTTCAACACTCATGCAAGTGCGACTGTCACATCCTCATCAAAGTTTTCGTTTCCCATACGTAACTTCCGCAATTGTGGCATAGGAGTAGCAAAAGCAGCAGAAAGGGCCAGCCAACCAGAGGCAGTGATGTCGTGACAAACCCTCACATCTAAACTCTCGATGGAATCACGGTTTGAAATCAAGACATCGGCCAAAGAAGTAAGTACTTCATCATTCATGGGTTTAGTGTCAAAGACTGTAATATGTTTCAAGCGCAAGTTTGGATTTTGTAAAGCAGACAAAAATAGACGCCACCCATCAGCTGTCATACGAACTGCATCGAAATCTATACACTCCAATGTGGTGTTGTGGGCAAGCCCAGATGCCAATGCTACAGCACTTGCAACATTCATGTTTCCTGAGCTAATGCTAAGACTTGTCAATGCCGTGGTTGGAGAAGACAGTACATCTGACACCACTTGCCATCCTTCCTCCGTCATAACCGGATCTTCATCGAAATAAAGGTCAATTCGCTGAAATGATGAACTGTTCACCAAAAACGGCCTAAGCTGCCGCAATGATTCATCTCCACATGCAAAGAACCTTAGACTCAATCTGTTTGATATCAGGTCTGAAGTTAAATCAACCAGGGCAAGGATCCCCATTTCATTCCAGCGGAGGTTTTGGAAAGAAATCGCTCGCAGAGCAAAATTATTATGATATGGAATGAAATTGGCTGAATCATCAACATCTTCGAATTCAATTTCACCTTCAAACTCAAGCCTTTTCAAACCAGACAGTCTCCAAATGGCATGAATTGTTAATCTCGCCATCTTACAATTTCTGAAAACCAACATATTAACCTTTTTAATGTCCAATAACTTGAGGATATGGCCGCTCATTTGACAGTTGATAAAATGCATCACCCAGATCGACTGACTTTGAGCAACGCCAGCGTAAAACTCCTCCATATCATTGTCTGGTATACCCAAAATCGGGCTATCTAGACCAGCATGATTTATCAACATGATCTGCTCCACTTCACTGATCCAAAGACCAACGGTTCCCAAATCTTTCTGCATGCAAAAATGTGTGAGATCGTCTTGGTCAATGGTCACGATGCGAATTAACAAATTCTCAAGATCCCTCAGCACAAGGTTAGCACAGTTAGAATCGGACATGTTGACTCTCTCAAGTCTTGAATTCTCAATATCCCTCAGCTGGTAAGAATTGGACATGTTGACTCTTGCAATGGCGCGTGTTAGAGCACCTCAAAGGAATGAAAGATCAATGGACCGTGCAGGTGCCCTGCTCAGTTGTGATATGGATGATATTATTTTTATGGCACTTGTGGTTTTGACGTTTGCAACCATGCCACTTCAAATATAGTGATGATTACAATGATTACACATTATGTCTCCCTCTCCCCAAAATTGTGGTGTTTGTTTGACTTGTTCGTATGGTTTGTATCCTCTATTGTGTATCACCTTTTCCACGGTCCACGAAAAATACGTTGACACACGCACCTTAATTTTGATGAAACAATTCTGCAACATAGACATCATATATAATTAAATCTAAGCAAATGTGGCGACCACTAACCTCACGCCATCCCTGACAGTGCCCACCCCAAAGCAAAAATGCCGCGCCTCTATGCTTCAATACGGGATAATTCTATGGACGATGACTTTGTTGGTGGTCTTCTGGGTCGTCGTGTTTAATTTCCACAAACATGTCGAAAGCGGTCAGCAACAGCTTCCTTTAATACCAGTACAATCACAACTTGATAGTGTTTGTGCACAGCGATGCAGTGGAGTGCAGTCACGTCTTTTCCCAGTTGGGGTACGAGGTCTTGGTGCGACCCACGTCGTTCAACGTGACGGAAATTTGAGGGCAGTTTTTGAGAGAGCACATTGTCAAGAGCAGATGCTGTGGAGAAAAGGAATATTTGAAACTCTATGCTTACACCTTGATGGAATATCCGGTGGTGGTGCATCTTGATTTAGATCCCTTGATTTTGAGACCCCTCGATGATTTGTTCAATGCCATGCTCGAGGGCCCCTCTGTCTCGTCTGCCAGTCGAATTCCAGTCATGATTCATGACCCTCTCCCGCAAAATAATCCAATCGACGCCTTTTTTAAACAAGATTACAAATTGGTCAACCCGGGACACAAACACGTGGGTATTCAGGGAGGATTTCTAGTCATTCGGCCATCTATGGAGGCATTACACAATTATTTTGAAGTAATACTGCCAAAGGATGGGGTGGCAAAGGCTACGGTGGCTACTTTGGTGCGCAGCAAATACAGGGGATATTACGATTACTTCCATCCCAGCACAGCTGTTGAATTGAATTGATGCTATTACAATGTCATGGCGAGCAAACCTCATCAGAAAGAACAGGCCGATAGAAAAGCTGGAATGTGTTGTGATGGCCGGGAGACGTGCCAGGATTGTAAATCGAGGCGAATGTTCACAAAGGTAAGTCGGTACATTTTACTTTATATGCAATTAGCCTTCGAAGTGTCCCACATGGGAGGGTATAGATGAAAAGAGCATGCAGATTTGTCAGGAGTTTCACAAGGAGTGGTTTTGTGTAAGAGAGGATTTGGAAAAGACCAATATCAAGAATCCGGATGGCAAGCACAAGCCAGAGATATTTCGCGGGTATTGCAAAGGGGACATGAGAGGGGATACATCCCAATTGCTAAAACTAGATAGATACGTTGAAGTCTGTGTCTCTCTTGCGGATATTGAGAGTCAAGCGTCTTCTGTTCATGTTGCCTCATTCATTTCTGTAGAACGAGTTAGTTTAAAGAACTCTAGCTTACTATTATTGCACATTTTGCTTCCCAAAGACTTTGCCAGTTGAAACCATTCACGCTGCAACTGCTCGCAATCATGTGCAGACCCATCTTCACTCGGGTTAAAACATTGATTGTCCTCATTCCATGTGCACTCCCAAGGTTTGGCACATTACGACATGTAATCCAATTCATTACGGGAAAAGGATCGTACTTGCTGTGAAACCCATTGACAAATCTTCGCATCTGTCTCAGTATGATTACTGGGGGATTTTTAAACTTAACCAGTTTTTCAAATTTATCTTCCCACGTCTTATCCTGAGCTGGCTTGATCGCCCATTGAAAACCAATAGAGTTCAGCCTTGAGAGATGCAATAATACAATAAAAATATTAGTTGATGTGTTGGTGAAAAGATATGAAGCATGTAAACAGAAAGACATCTCACCTTGGGATGGGAGTTGGATTGGAGGCTTGGTAATTGTGCTGGCTAGCGGAGGTTGGTGGTGGTGCTTCGAAATTACTACTGTGAGGAGTTATCCTTTGGGTCGGGAGGCAAGTAACAATGTAATTGAAAAAAGGGTGTATGGGTCAGTGAGAAAAATTGCCAAAACAAAAAAACACATTAAATCTCACCTTGGGAGATGGACTGGCAGCTAGCTATGGGTGCTGGCTAGTGGCCACTGGCTGCAATGTGTCCAAATTCCCACTGTGGGTTGAGATATCCCAGGTCGGGCCGGGAGGAACATCTCTTTTCAATTGATAAAATGTGTGATGTATCAGTGCAAAGAATTGTTCCAACAAACAAAAACCAAATTGAATCTCACAGTGCGACTTTGACTGACGGCTCGCTTGGGGTGTAGTCGCTGGTGGTGGCGTGTCCAATTTCTCACTGTGGGTCAAGATACCCCAGGTCGGGCCAGGAGGGACGCAACTTTTTAATTGGAAAAATGTATGTATGTGTCAGACCAAAAATTTGGTGAAACAAAAAACATTGATTCTGACCTTGGGAGCTTCATTGGTGGGTAGCTATGGCTGCCGGCTAGTGGTCGCTCGTGGCGGCATGTCAAAATTTTACTGTAGACTGAGATATCTCAGGTCAGGCCAAGAGGGCCGTAATTTTTAATTGAAAAAATGTGTGCATGTGTCAGGGCAAAAAAATGTTAAAACAAAAAAAACCACATTGACTATCACCTTGGGAGTTTGACTGGTGGATATCTATGGCAGCAGGCAGCCTAATTCCCACTGCCACCTGAGATAACCAGCATCGGGCAAGGAGAGACCTAACAGCACACTTGAAAGAATAATTATTGTAAACGTGCCACTAGGCAAAACTAATACACAAAAGAGTGATATCACCTCGCGAGTTGTATCCTTTGAAAGAGAACAATGTGGGGTACTGGGGTTGGCGGAGGCACAGTCTATGAGATATTTGGTGTCATTGTGGGAGGGTTGTAACTATTTTATTGGAAAAGCTTGTATTTCCAGAATTTGGAGATGGGTCTGTGTAACTGAAGACTTTTGTGGTACAATAGTAACTTGGTTGTAACTTGTTGTAACTGACAACATTGGAGGTTAGGGTTAGGTTAGGGTTAGGGTTAGACCCTAACACTTAACATGGTCGTGACTGACGACTTTGGTGGTGGTAACATGGTCGTACCTGACAACTTTGGAGGTTGTAACATGGCCGTATCTGATGACTTTGGAGTGGTAACATGGCCGTACCTGAAGACTTTAGAGGTGGTAACATGGTCATACCTGACGACTCTGGAGGTAGTACACAGTCGTAACTTACGACATTATGATGACTCATTGGTCGTCACTTGGTCCTGACTCTTCACTTTCGTTGTCCGATTTGTCACAATATTGTCAGTTTCAGTTGCAGAAGTCATCAGAGTTTCTTAATTCATCACTCTGCCAATTTTTTTTGCCAAAATGGCCCATTTCTTGTGAGTTTCCTGTCTTGCTGCTATAACAATAGACTCAATGATAGTCTACTATTGATACAATTTATCTATACATCACACACAACTCTACGTATCCCTCTTTTTGTTTTTTGCCACAAAGTCCAGAATTGGACTGTATACCGGCCATTTTGTATGTAGCTGAACTTCAACTGAACCCATGCTCAATAACATTGATGACACCATTTTTTGTCTAGCCATCATAGAAAGAATCTATGATTTATCCAAATCTGAAAAAATCTGTGACTTTTTGCCATCTATGGGAGACGTTCCATGACAAATCCCAATCTAATTTCTGGCCCTACTTATGCCCCATGTTCTGATTTCTCACCCACCAGAACTGGCCAGCTGCTTGACACTCTCCTACAAAGAATAATCGGCACACCCATACAGACATCAACAACTCAACTGCCTCCTCCCCAAACACCATTGCAGCTCAACCCTTATTGCATCACTCTCCCCCACACATGCCCAAACCTTCATGGCCATGTTATCAGAGACCTATCTTCCTGCCCGCGCAGGGCGGCCCCATGTGGGAGGCTGCAAATGCCCTGAAGATCTTCTCACCAATGATATGACTGCCACAAACATAGGGGAAGGACACTCTGCTGACCACCAAGCTGCTATTTTTTCCATGCAGCATCAAGGTATGTCGGATGCAAGCCCTAGGGATCATGGCCATCAAATCCATGGTATAAGTAACTGGATGCATGAAAAATATCCTTATGTTTGTGATGCTTCAACTGTTGTTGTGGCAAATGAATTGCATGCTGAGTCATCCAGGTACTATTTTGATGCTGATGAGTATGATTTGAAGTACACTGGTCTGGACCCTCAGTATATCCTTGCTTTTTTGGCTGAGCTCAAGAACTCTAAACCTGGAGGCAAGTATTATTATGGTGTCTCCCACATGAGCAAATTTTACACAGCAATCAAATGGGCCAATGTGATGGGCAATCAATGCCTCTTGACTAATTTCTACTCCAAGCTTGACAAATTCCTTGCTGCCCATAAGCAAGAATTTGCTGACCAAAAGAAAAAGGTCATGTTGATGAAAGAGAGGCTGGTGCCATCTCAAGCACACTGTTTACCATGCTGATGAAATGGGCAGTTCAGGAAGGTAATGTTTTTGTTTGGGCTTTTGCCCTCTTGATGTGGCACCTTATGGCATGGTCAATCAGTATTGACAGTGTAGCCCTACACTCCATCAAGAGGGGTATATCTGACTTCATTGCTTTCAAATATGATGAGACAAAGGTAGATAACTGGCGAGTTTGTCTGCAAAAAAATGTTTACTAAATCCTTGTTTCTCTTTTGTCTGTGTGTTTACAGCTCTTGGCTGCTATCTCAGTATCAATTCTGAGATGCACGAAGGTACAGAGTGTGTCTTCATTCCCCGTGGCACAAGGTGCACTTCTGCATCACAGAACTTTGCAGGGCAAGTTGCTGCCATGGGAGATAGGTATGCACACCAAACTAAGAGTTTCCTCTGGCTCTCACATTTCAATATTCATGGTGTGAGAAAGGGCAGTGGCACTCATGCTGCCTCTGCCATAACTTTCCCCCCCACTATTCACATCAATCATATGTCATGGAGAATGGTCCATTGGCAAGATTCTTGATATTTATTTTTGTTTTGCTGCTGGCAGAGATTATTATCTTGGCCAGCTCTTGTCTTTGAAGGACTCAACAAGAGCTGACTTTTTAACACCGCACCCTCACTGAAAGGATCCTTCCGACCCTCAAGTATATGAAGCTATTACGCTGACTTTTGGTAAGGTGATTTTAGATCATGAGCACACAGAACATGATCCCTTTGGTGTTCTCTCTATGTTGCTGGCATCAATGGTACATCACTCACATTGGATAATGGAGGTTATAGAAGCTCACCCCGTTCACCCTTTATCCAAGATCCCCCTCATGAGCAGTCCTCTTTTGGGAGAGCTCAAGGAACATTGTTTGACATTTGATTTGAATGAGCACATTCCCCAAGTCACATGCATCCCACTATATATTGAGCATCTTTGTAGGATTGAAGAAGTGAAACTGATCACTCTTGGGATCAAGGAGGACATCTTTGATTTCTGCCAGCATTTGTCTGATTTGGTAAGTGAGGCCATTGACAATAAGGTTCGTGCAGATGGGGCTATAAATTCATCTATCCTGGAGAAGCGGCTCAAGAACATGGAAGCCTTACTCTTGTAAAGGATGGATGACCTGGACAGTTCAAACACTGAATCTGCAGCAGCTGCACTGTGTGCTGTTGGAGAAGGCATTGATATGTCAGGTCTTCACAGGAGGAATCTGTTCACCTATGATGGAAAATTCTGGTGCGTGACTAAAGATTTTGCTTTTCCAATTAGATGTACTTGTCGTCACGGCTGGAGGATGTGGTTGATGGTGAAGATGAAATGTATGATGGTGGGTCATTGAAGGTAAAACCATTCCATTCGATGACAGGTTCTGAGCTGCAACCAAAGAAGCTTGTAACCAAGTTGGACACAAAATGGAAGCCTATTTTTCACAAGATGATGGAAGCCCCAGGTGTTCAGCCTCTACCAGATGATGTTGATGATCAATTTCTACAGAGCAGCTATATCATTGCAACAGACTATTTGAAGAAGGCTGATAAGGGACGGATTATCAAGTATACCATTGAAAC
Organism: Cyclotella cryptica; assembly: GCA_013187285.1. NCBI lineage: Eukaryota > Bacillariophyta > Thalassiosirophyceae > Thalassiosirales > Thalassiosiraceae > Cyclotella > Cyclotella cryptica. The sequence continues at coordinate 9,421 of JABMIG010000439.1, forward strand.
TTGGTCGAGTAAGGTTTGCTTGGAGTGAGATCAAACTTCATGGGACTCCTGTGGATATTGCAAGTCTCCCTCCTGTGGGAAAGTGCAACAAGTTGGATCAGTCCAAGAGTGGTGGCTGGAAAATTGAGGAGAGTACTGTGAGGCCGTTAGGGCCAAGGAAGCAGCAAGAGTGGTGGGATCCAGTGATAATGATCTTTTTGCTGAGGCATTTTGTGATGTTTCTACAGAGTAGAGTCTGGGCAGGTTGGAGTGTTTGGATGGTTTTTTTCATCCCTGTGAGAGGTGGGCTCATAGGGTTTTCCCATCATGTGGGTCCTTAGTTTTTTCTTTACTAGTTTAAAGGTAGTACTGATGCACCCCCTTTTGTAACAAAAAATAACGATTCCCGTCAATTTTTGTAGATCGGTTATAACTTTTTCCACAGCCCTCGCAGCAAGATTTGCGGAAAATACTACAGATTCCTCTTTTCACGAGCTTTCAATGGGTATATGGGTTGGGGGGTCTGGGACTGATACTTCCCCTTCAACATCACGGTTGATTGTCATTCTTGATGTAAAAAATCACGACCATCATTTCATGTTGTCATGTTACACTGGAAATAACTTCTCCATTAACAAAAATAATCGCAACAACATAGTTTCACCTCACTCCAGACATAATATTGAAGTATTGGCGACACACATGGAGTAGTTCCTTTCTCCAATCTCCCCTTTGAATTTTCAAAGTAGGCAGATAAATGTAGAGAAGGTTTCTACATTGGCTGCTGAAAACACAACTACCTTCCTGAATCCTGCCTGTACAGAACCTCTTATCTTCTGCAAAATTGAACTTTTGTGTAGCAGCAAGTTCCAAGTAATGGCCTTCTGATTGAATCCACTCTTAAGATGGCAATTAATGCTCCTACCTTATAGAGCACATCCCCATCCAATCCGTCTTTTCACTGGCATCTATCTCCCTTGAGAATTTCGATCATCTGGATCACACACTTGGCAGACAGTGGAAGTTGATTTTGCATGTTGTATCCCATTCAATCTTATTCCCCACAAGGAACTCAGTGAATGAGTGTGACAGAACTGGACAAATGTTATGTGCACTGTCCGTGTTCCTTTTGAGAAAGATGCACATTCCTTAATTCCCATTAGATATGAATCCCACTTTCTAGAGGACGTGCTCCTAATAGTGTGCATTGTATTGACCTGTATGTGGTTCTGTATCCTGCCACAATTGACCAAGGTTTGATACAACATATCTGTAAGGTCTGGGAGATGAGGTTTGCAAAGGACCTCTACCAATGCTACCACATTTTTCAGGTGACTAGTAATAGTAGACCTTGCTCTTTTGGAAAATGCATCCAGATTGAATTGTCAGATGCACATACGTAGGCCATCATCTTGTGGTAGAAACATGTCCCTTCTGCCCAGGTCGTGCATCCAAGACAGCTTGCACTCAAACACTATCATCATGCTGCTACCATTGCATCCCTATGGTTTGAGCGTTCCTCTTGGGAATTTTGTTTGGACCATTCTATTACCCCATCCTCATCTATCATCTTTGCCAGGGGAGACATTCCATGACCCAGGCATGTGTAACACCATCCATGTCATGCTTGACAACCTCTTGGCCGATCTCCTTAGGAGCTTGTGAAGTTTGCAACGGTTCTCTTGCTGAAAAGGAAGCCTGATGGAAAAGTGCTGTCAAATGAGAAGATGACCCGGTGGGACAACATGTTCAAAATTCCACACTGTATCATGAGATTGACTTGCTCAGCTAAATCTCTTAGGTTCTTGAACTCAATGGCATGGCCCATGATGGAGACTACATCCATGAATATGGCCGCCTTGGTCAGGTTTGTATCATTTGAAGTCAACATCTCCAGGAGGGCATCCTCATCTTCAATTGCTAGATTCTCAAAGCGGACCCCATCACCGGAAAAGGGCTGCCTTTGCCTCAAGACCATGCCATATGTAGTCCAATTCAGCACTGGTGCTCAAGCTGTGATTGCTAAGACAACACAAGGGAAGCAGTTCTAAAATTTCCAACTCATACAGGTGGACATGGGTGCTGGGGGCTAGATGACTGATGGAGGGGTCTGTTCTGCTTGTACCATCCCAGCTATACTGGAGGATAAGTGGACAGAACCTGTAGGATGCGACTGGGGAGGTGGGACATGGGCTGCTAATGTGGATACTTGATGATTGATGTTATCAACCTATCCGTGAACAAAGTGGAGAGGGCCATGAGACCTTCTCTGACTAGATTGGCCAACCTATCCACATCGGACCTCATTGTGTCCATAGACTGTTGGGCTCTCTGGTCAATCGCTTTGTGCTCCTGACTCTGGGCCAGACACTTCCAGACTTTGGTCACGGTTTCATCACACGAGCGGAACAATTTGAGTAAACCATTCCACACAGATCTGTAAGTCCCAGACGTGGTTTCTCATCAAAGTGCCACAAACACATCAACTTGTAATGATATGTGGGCACCTGAAGCATGTCCAAACTGGACCGCAAGTGTTCAACTCTTTCAATGTCATGCTTCATTGTCTCGATCAAAAGATTTAGATCTTGAAACCTCAATAACAGTATTTTAAAGGCGGACTGCATAGAACTTTGGTTTCACTGCCTAGGTTCCTTTGGCATCACCCACATCATCTCAATGTCACTGAAGGGGTGCACAGCTTCTTCAACTGAGTCTTGTGCATTGACATTGAATATCCCTCCAATATGAGAACTAGAGGAAGAGGAGGAGTATGATGCTGGAGTTTTTTAGTGTTCGGGTTAGGAGGCAAGTGTCTGTCGCACCTTCACCCTTGAAGTGTAGGAAAAATTCCAACTGACATCTTGTCATCATTCTCATGAGGTAAGAGACCCTGTACTGGAGTGGAGTACATGGACCACACACTGACATCATCCCCTTTCTGAGTGATCATGCAGTCTTGAAGGAGAGAGTCAAGGGCACTTGGGGTACTTAGCAGAATTGAGAAAACTAGTCAATGGGCCCGTCAGTACTCCACATCGGTAAAGTTATGGAGATCTCATGTTTGCTTAAGATCTGTTCGTCAGACTAAAGGCAAACCAACATCAAGTGATGTTTTGCGAGAGGGTAAAAGGAATCACGCAGACCACAGAACTTTGGTCATGACATATAGGACTCAGCAATCCTTGTATCAAGGAGACAACACATATGATCCTTTGTGTCTCCCAGAGAAATCCAGGCAAAACAGACCCATGAGTCTCCACATTTTGTATAAAGACCAACACTTGCTTACCTTTGAGTAGCCATTGCAACCCCCCCCCCTCCCTAGAAGAACTTGCCAAAGTGTGAAGACACAGGCAGCCAGGCCAGAGATTCCCAAGTGGCTGCAACTACAAGTGGTCAAAAGGAAGGCAAAGTCATGGAAGGAGACATGGCGAGCAATGACAGGGTTGGACTGGAGTGAGCAAAGAAATGTGGACAGCAGTAATTGTGAGAAGGTGGCCACTATGACTGAGACGAGTCAGTGAAGGATGACTCCAGGTGGAGGAGCAAGCAGGAGCCACGGGGAGGAGAAAACTAGCGGCAATAGCACAGTAGACACCAAAAGAACAAAGACAAAATGGGCAAGAAGATTAATTGCTCTCTCCTGATCAGAGAGAGGTTCCAATAATTAGCAATGCTGAATGGCCAATGTGTCTTATTCAGTGTTGGATTGTGATGATGTGAGCATTGATGTTTTTTCTTGCTCTTCACGGAAGTAATCTTGATGTGTTGGGGAAGGTGTCAGAACACATTTATTTCTGATTTCATATATTTGTGGTGTAAACTCTTCCATATCCATGAATGAGTGGTGGTGCACCCTGTTCTGACTTAGTTCCTCCATCACCCAGAGTGACACCTGCCCCTCCACAATCCCTCGTACTGCCCACTCGGTTTCGCGCTCTGCTTGCCATCTTATCCACATCGAAATGAGTAGGCGTACTATACTAGTTTGGGATGATATTCGTTTACAATATTAAGCAATCTGCCCTTTAAGTTGAACAATTTGGAACAGATTTCTTTTGGCCGAGACAAAAATCCAGCAGATTTGTTCCTAAACATGGAATACATATGTCAAATGAAAGTGAAACCGATATGCAGTAAGCTCTCTGTACACACACACACACATACAAAACAATAATCATAGCAGCTCGTTCAGGTTCTTGCTCATTCAGGCTCTCAAATGGTAACTTGGTCTAATGTTGACTATACAGTCGTTAAACTCCGGAAAGCCGTCTCCTTCCAGAATGCTTCTCATTTGCTGGATCTGATAGTTTTGATTGTTTACAATCTCATGCAATAAACCGTCCATCTTGCAATCATCAGTGTCTGATGTAATATCAGAGCAGTGAAGTATATCTTCATGCATGAGAGCCTTCGCCATGTTAACAGCATTCTCGTGATGCGGGATCATTTGGTGGTTGAAGAGAGCAACGTCACCATCATTCTTGTCAAAGACATATGTAGTCATTCCAACCATCATTGCACAGTTCATTGCCTCGAGACATTGGGCAAAGTGATTTTCATCTGAACCGTTACAGACGAATTTGTGAGGACATTCTGGATGAGGTAGTTGGAAGTCTCCGAGATGCATGGTACCACATGACTTGTCGAAACTACTGTCTTGGAACTCTTGTTTGTAAGGAATCTCTGGTACATTTTTGTAACTCTCTGGGTCTCCATTTTGTAAGAGCTTGATTCTTCCGGACATAAACTCATGGATATGGCAGAAGTAGAAGAGGTCCTCCTCGTGGTTATCGGGCACGGTGAATTCCACATTGAAAGTACCAAATCCACCCCACTCCTTTGGAGAGTAAAAGAACTTCGGCTCGTAGTTGTCAAGACCAACTTCTTCATTATTGATCTTGTATTTGAGGTACTGGTCTTCGACTTCTTTCTTGTTCGCATGGGCACCATCAGCAAAGTATGCAAAGCCAAGGGGGTGATAGTAATTGTTCAACTCTTTTTGGATGAACCGGTACGTCTTGCCGATTTCCAAACCAATAGTAGGGTATGGTTGATCACCGCATTCATCAAAAGTGAATGCGCCAAGCACAGTTTCAAAAAGATTGACGTGGACATAGATATCACAAACGTCGCTGTCGCTACTGCATGTGATTTTACAAATTCCTCCCGTCGAGCTATCCGCTAAAACAAAGAGTGGACGGCAGTTGACATTTGGATATTTAGCATGTTCTCAAGGAGGAGAAAATCGTGTCAAGACCCGAAGCAGTATGACGGACTTACACAAGGCACGGTGGCCGTATTTACCCTTGTTACCATCGTCTCCCCACGAATCATCATCGTCGTGACCATCGTCACCCCATGAACCATCGTCGTCGTAACCATCGTCACCCCATGAGTCATCATCGTTCTTGCTTCCATGCCAATCATGAGCAGAGGACATTCCACTATCGTTGCTGTAACTATGTTCATAATTGCTCCCAGCATCACCCTTCTGCATAAATTCTTCAAAACTTGACATCTTCACAGGACAATCTTCAAACTCTTTCCAACCATTACTCGCCAACAAATCCCTCATGAGTTGAATCTGCGCATTCTGCGAATTGACAATACTCCGAAGGAGACCTTCCATGATACAATCGTCCGTCTCCGAGGTGCCAAGATCATCACACCTTTCGCTCCACTTCTTCAACAAAGACTTCGCCATGTTCACGGCATTTTGATGATGAGGGATCATTTCTTGGAGGAACAACGCTACGTTACCCTGGGTGGAATAAGTGGTCATTCCCGCAAACATATGACAATTCATACTTTCGAGACAGCTGGCGAAGCTGCTTATGGCGGAATCAGAGACGCTATTGACATTGCAGACAAATCGATGGGGACATTCGGGATGGGGGAGTTGGAAGTCTTCAAGGCCGTAGGTGCCACACTCCTTGTCGTAAGAAGAAGGTGGAGCGAAGTATAGTTTGTGAATAGGGAAGTTCATCTTGTTGACGAGATCTCCATTCTTGAGCAGTTTGATTCGACCTCCCATGAATCCATGGATCTGAATTGTTGAAGAGTGTTTGAATGGAAAGGGAATATTTTAGTGTAGATGAGTCGGATGGTCACTAAAGGACTTGTTGACTACTTACATGGCACCAATAGAAAATATCGTAAGCATACCCTGACCCTTTCGGGAAAACCAATTCTGCCGAGAAAGTACCATAATTGACCCAATCATGGATTGGATGAGCCATCATGTTCTCATACTGTGTTGTAGATATTTTATCCATATTCAGAAAGTAGTCCACTGATGGACAGGATCGATCCTTCGCACACGAGCCATCCGTACCAGGAGGGGGATTGGAGGAATCAATCTCCGGAAGGCCTTGATGGGGCGAATCAGGATGATACCCAAAGCCGATCGGATGCACGTAGTTGGTTCGATCTTTCTGGACGAACCTGTAAGTCTTTCCGACTTCCATGGTAATGGTGGGGAAAGGTCCCACATCCTCGCATTCTTCGAAGGTGATGGCACCAAACTCGGAGGCGTACAAATCGACGTGTACATTGTAGGTACATACGTCTCCAGAGCAGGAGGCATAACATAAATCGGTGACGTGATTGTAGTCGTTGAGTGAGTAGGCATTTCCGTCACTAGAAGGATCATAGTGAGCAACATCTTGATTGACAAACTCTGCATATGTGCCAGGATAGTGGCCATCGTTTGCCCATCCGGCCGATCCGTCCGGGTTGGGTTTGTAGTATCCCGTATGACCGTCGGATTCCCAGCCACTACCCCAGGGATGATCGTCATCTTGGGTTACCGGCGGACCATTGCCATGCCATCCGCCCCAATCGTCATCCTTAGGAGGTTTGTGCTCCCATCCGTGATCATTCCACGAAGGGCTGTCGGGAACCCAGACCCACACGTATGACTTGTCCTCTCCTTTGCCAGACTTGCTCGACCCTTTGCTAGACTTGCTCGACCCTTTGCTAGACTTGCTCGACCCTTTCCCTGACTTGCTCGACCCTTTCCCTGACTTGCTTGACGCTTTACCTGAATTTCCCCATGATCCATCCCACTCTGGAGGAGGAGGACCATGGTACCATTCGTGGCCTCCCTCCCACGAGGAGGAGAGGTCTCGTAGACGGCCTGCCGAACTTGGGACGATGCCAAGGGATGCGGCGAGCAGGGGAGAAGAGAATTTCATAATTATTTATTACAGATTTTGAACATTATGATCCTGCTATGAATGGAGAACATATATCGTAATAGGAACCGTACCAGGGAGTGATTGTATGGGGCCGGTATGGTATATGTGAACTGTATCGTACGAGATCGTACGGTACGATAGGGCCGGGGGATTGAACGCGTCGCAGCATCGGCTGAATGCGATCTATTTAAGAAGTCACAATTGAAATTATTATTTTCTTCGATCTTGTCTCGGATCCCAGAACAAAATCTTTCCCGAGGTCGGCTTGCGTATCTCTTTCTTTCCTATTTTATTTACACCTCCATTGGCAGGATGATGCGAAGCCATCGTCACATCGGTCTTGCTTGTATTCTTTCTGTGTGCTTCTCACGGAACTTATATATGTCAATGAGATATTAATTTGAACGGAAATGATGAACGGAAAATAATTCAATGACGTAGTAGGAATGAATTGGTACAGAGATTGAGGCCGAAGAATATGAGAAAGACTTAATTTTTGAATTTTGAATTTGGTTAAACGGTATTGTATCAGGTTTAACGGTAGTTGTGATTCTTCTTTATATTATATATTATATATTGAAGATCACGGACAAAGCAGTGAATCTTCAACAAGACTCCGACTCTGCCGACCGTGTGACAACTAATTTTCCTGTGTCTCATGTCTTGTGGTCCATCAGAGATAGTATGAGTATGAATTAACTTTGAATTAGCAACATCCTGGAAAACCTGTTTTTTTGGCAATAAAATGTATCCAAGTAACATCAAGTGGTCCCGACACGCAGAGAAGACTATGAGAATCCACGACTACCTGGCTTTGGCGAAACCGAGTGACACCAAGTGAAACCGAGTGACACCAAGTGAAACCGAGTGAAACCGAGTGACGCCAAAGTGAAACCGAGTGACACCGAGTGACGTAACACCGAGTCCAAGTGACACCAAGTGAAACCAAGTGAACCCAAGTGAAACCAAATGAAACGAGTGACACAAAGTGAAACCGAGTGACACCAAGTGAACCAAAGTGACACCAATGTCAAAGCGATTCAAAGTTGACTTTATGGGGCAATGAAATGAAGTCAAAGTTGACTTTGAAGGACAAGATGGTTTGAGTCAGACCATTAAGTTCTTTCTTGAAGGACTTTATGGGGCATGATTTGCCCTCAATCACAAACTATCACAGACCACTTGCACACAACACCTATCTCCGTTGTGCACATCACCAGAATGACAAACAGATAAAGGATCACGCAACCATGGCCAACTTGTGTCCATCCGCCGGTGGTCCTCATATGGCAGAGGCCACAGAAACTCTCATTTATTCATCATGAATGGTCCCTCTGCCATCGCTCAATCCCTCACTACATCGTGATTTTTCTTTGGCCAATTATTGAGCAAGAAGGCTACAAACCACTATGAGTGGCCGCGACTTCCCATCCAAACAATCCTCAGGAATTTGCAGTAAGTTTGTGTTCATTTTGGCATTTACTGTCAAAAACATTCTAGTATATTGCCTGCTGAATCCCCCCCTCCCTCAATTCATCTCGTAGAATATAGATCAACTGCTGCAGCGACAGCACGTAGTAAAAGACAGAACACATCCGTATGATGCCTGTTAATGTCACCTCTTCAACGGCAGCCTTTCTATCATCACAAAAGCCACAAAGACCTGCACTCTTTACAAATTCAGCAAAGTTGAGGGCAGGTTAGTTGAAAAAAGTTTTGGTATATTTACACCTGCATGCTTTTTATTTTGTGTACTCAAATGTGGGGATTTGCGTCAACTCCTGCATCCACGATTTTTATGGGGGGGGTGGGGTCATCGTAATCATTACCCAGTTGAGACAAAAGGAACAATCAGCCTTAAAAAGAGAAAGTGGAGGCTGGTGAAATAGCCACATGGGTAGAGGTAAGTTTTTATTGTCAACAAAGAAGACTACTGCCATGTAGATAAATGCCCGTGAATCTCTCACAATTTCCCCTCACTATTCTTAATCAAAATATATTATTTACATCCCAAACAGAAACACGATATCTATTCTAGCGTTGGGCTGATTAAATTAGATTTTTCTGTGGGGTGGGGGGTTCACATTTTCATCACCATGAAAAAGTTGATGAAACATTGAATGTGATACCACCCTCTCAGCTTATAAGAATGTTTGAAAAGACACAACAATCAATCTCATATTGCTATTGGCTTGAACATAGAAAAATAAATTTAAAAAAAGACACGTTACCTTGTTACAATCCAGAATACAACTTTGATGACAATGCTTAGTGTACCTCTCAATTTTGCCTCCAGAATGTCTGGGCAACAACAAGAGCATACTAAACCTTCAAATGTAAAACGTGTTACTAAGTTTTAGAATTAAGTGATGTTTTCACTTTGCCGGTATTACTAGCAGCAGGTGCAAGATTTTTTAGCAGCAGTGGAAGCCTGCAAACTGGAAGATTGTCCAGTAACACGACAGTAGAAGTGACACATGGTCCTGGTAAATTGATCAATGTGTCTGCAGCTCAATTTGCATATCTGAGGAGCTGGTGGCACATGATCAGGTAAATTGCCTTTGTTCCTGATTAGCACAACCACTCATAAAGAGAGGTACAAGATTGAATTATTAAAGCATTCAATCAGAAGCCATTTTGGGAGCTTTGTGAATTGGGAATCTGGAAGAATTATGTGTAGTACATCATAATGCATTACTATTGAAAGCAAGCACGTATCTTCCACAAAATCTATACTATACTAGGGCTAGGGTTAGGAAAAAGAAAAAAACGAGGTCAACTTGTTGCCGTGTCACTATGCCAATCGGTGATGTCTAGATCTACCTAGTTATTGTGTGGTGTGTACCATACTATCGTGTAAGCAAGATTTCTGGGTAATGCCAGTGTACAAGAACACTGGGCAAGTCTCAAGACATTTGGCGTTTTCTGGTATTTAATCCAGTAAATTGGAATGAAATTCATCATTCTGTATCGCACCAGCAATGTACACACATGCAATGCACAAATGCTGTTGGAAGTCACCACACAACACATGAACATTTTATTGGGATGGACTGCATGGATGAGAAAAGAAGGACAAAGGCAAAGAGAATGCGATAATATTGATGCAACAGGGTATGTGAATACACAAACATTTTTTACCCTTTTAATTCACTAGCTTTGGACAGATATAACTCTGACCTGAGCCGAAAATCACTGCAAACGAAAACCGGTAACCTCCTGTACACTCGAGGTGTGCGGGAGGTTACGAGGACTGAATGGTATCTTCCGGTAACCTCCCGGTACACTTCTGTAACCCTCCAGTAAACTAGTATACGGAGTGTTACGAGTCTACGGGAGGTTACCGAAATTTGAGACCAAGAGGAGCTTTTCGATTTTTCTACGTCACGATAGGAATTGAGTACGATTTTACAGGAAAACAGACTTCTCAGTAAGTCTTAGAATTGATATCAATCTATTTATTGGCTACAACTGCATTGCTTAGTAGCTAAAAAACGTTTACCGTTGTCATACCGGAAGGTACCGGAGGGTAACCAAGTGTGCAGGGTAACCGGAAGGTTCCGGAAGGCTACGGAGAGTACCGGAGGGTTACCGAGCATACAGGAGGGCTACCAGAATGTTACAGGAGGGCTACCAGGAGGGCTACCTACTGTTGGACTACAATAATAGAGTGTGTGTAATACTTTATCTCCACTAATAATAACATACTACATTAACATGTTTTAGGGGCCCACCCACCACCTAACATGTTTTAGGGGCCACCACACCCCGAGCCCACCAAAATGACAGGTGCCAAAATTTCAGCCCCAAGCTCCAAGATGAAAAACGATGCTGTGGACAATATCATCACCAAGGTAGAAGAAAATTAATTATTTAATTGAAACTAAGCTGAAATGAAAACAATTTTGATATAGTTTGACCTCAATAACTCACCATAAAAATTACATGCCTCTGCAAACCGTGGTTGGCAACACGGCAGTGCAAGGCAAAATGCCAAACTCAGTCTGTGGACTGAGTTTCGGCTGTTCCGGTGCCTGACCTGAAATAAAATAATTGAAAATAAGATGTAGTCAAGACATGTGTAGAAATAATTGTATTCTATTCAACTCACCTCTGTTAATATACCCGGCTGCAAAATTCGTTGGCAACACGTGGTGCAAAATAAACTCCCAAACTCATTCTGTGGACTGAGTTTCAGGGATTTCAGAACTGGGCCTGTAACTATTTAATTGAAAAAATAACATGTGTTGAGTATAATAGGGTCAAAAATGATGAGTTCATCAAAACTCACCCCAAAAATATACCGCCGCTGGCAATTGATGTCGGCAACATGGCGGTGCAAGCGGGAGGAAACTCCAGTCTGTGGACTGAGTTTCGTGATTTTGCCAGTACACCTGTAACTAATTAATTGGAAAATGGGCGTGTGGTGAGTATTATAGTGCAAAAATGGTGAGTTCATCAAAACTCACCCCAAAATATACCCCGCTGCCAAAATCGTTGGCAACACGGCAGTGCAAAGCAAAATCCCAAACTCAGTCTGTGGACTGAGTTTCGGGATTTCAGAACTGGGCCTGTAACTATTTAATGAAAAAAAATTATCATGTGTTGAGTATAATAGGGTCAAAAATGATGAGTTCATCAAAACTCACCCCCAAAATATACCGCTGGCAATTGATGTTGGCAACACGGCGGTGCAAAGTGGATGCCTAACTCAGTCTGTGGACTGAGTTTGGCATTTAGTACACCTGTAACTAATTAATTGGAAAAGAAATGGACGTGTGGTGAGTATTATAGTGCAAAAATGGTGAGTTCATCAAAACTCACCCCAAAATATACCGCCGCTGCCAATTGATGTTGGCAACATGGCGGTCAAAGGAATCCCAAACTCAGTCTGTGGACTGAGTTTCAGGATTCAGAACTAGGCCTGTAACTAGTTAATTGAAAAAAATAACATGTGTTGAGTATAATAGGGTCAAAAATGGTGAGTTCATCAAAACTCACCCCAAAATATACCCTGGCTGCCAATTGTAATGCGACAACACGGCGGTGCAAGGGGAAGAAAACTCAGTCTGTGGACTGAGTTTCGTGATTGCCAGTACACCTGTAACTAATTAATTGGAAAAAATGGGCGTGTGGTGAGTATTATAGTGCAAAAATGGTGAGTTCATCAAAACTCACCCCCAAATACCCGCCGCTGCCAATTGTTGTTGGACATGGCGGTCCAAAGGCGGAATCTAACTCAGTCTGTGGACTGAGTTTTGCGATTAAGCCAGTACACCTGTAACTATTAATTGGAAAAAAATGGATGTGTGGTGAGTATTATAGTGCAAAAATTGGTGAGTTCATGAAAACTCACCCCAAAACAGCTGTTGCAAATGGGAATGCCTAACTCAGTCTGTGTACTGAGTTTGGTGATTCGCTAGCAGAGCCTGCAACTAATTAATTGAAAAAGGCACGTGTGGTGAGTATAATAGTGTGAAAAATGGTGAGTACATCAAAACTCACCCCAAAATATACCTGCTGCCAATTGTTGTTGGAAACAGGGCAGTCCAAGGCGGGAGGGATAACTCAGTCTGTGGACTGAGTTTGGTGATTGCCAGTACACCTGTAACTAATTAATTGGAAAAAATGGACGTGTGGTGAGTATTATAGTGTAGAAAATGGTGAGTTCATCACTCTCACCCCAAAATATACCTAGCTGCCAATTGTTCTTGGCAACACAGGTCCAAGGCGGAATGCCTAACTCAGTCTGTGGACTGAGTTTGTGATTCGCCGGCAGGCCTACAACTAATTAATTGAAAAAATTGTACGTGTGGTGAGTATAATTTCATAGAACAAGGCAATCATGATTACTCACCCCAAAATATACCCATTAAGCTGCCAATTGTTGTTGGCAACATGGCGGTGCAAAGGAGGAGGGATAACTCAGTCTGTGGACAGAGTTTCGGCGTTCCATGATGGGCGGTGGGGTATCAGTGATGGAATTGAAAAAAATAATAGTGTGATGTGAAAGCACTATTCTGATAGTACCATATTATTTTGAAAATATGAATAGGCCCAAAGCGCTCACCAAATGAAATCATAGATCAAGCCTAGAATTGAAACCAAAACTAGACCCAACAGGTGATCTTGCTGTTTACAACTCATGATTTGCAAATGTGAGTCATGAAACAAACAACCACTCTGAAGATTTTTTTGCTTCAAAGCTTAGCGTGATAAACGAAAATGCGGCTTAAGTAATGTATAAAAAACCGGTAACCCACCTGTACACTCTTGAAATTCAGGTAACCTCCCCATACACTCTGACATTTTGCGAGGTACGGGAGGTTACCGTGTTTTCGTTTGCAGTGATTGTCATAAAAATTTCGCGCCAAAATTATAGGTAGTCTCGACAGGTGTCGAAGATTTGATTTTATGAGCTATATTTGCTACAATTGTGAGGATGGAAAGGCAGTGGAACTGCATTCCAATCCAAATGATGCAAACAATCATTGCATAGGTTTCTACACCATATGGTATGTTCATACCCTTCTTAAAGATGTTCTGATCTTCCTCAAGGGTGTTCTCATGTTTGGGGTTCTGAACTTCCATGTTGGGGAGTCCATGCCGTGGAGGTGGACTCTCCTACTGGGAAGTCCTGAGAATGCTCCATTTAGGTTTTGTACCCAGGGGTACAAAAAGGCTGATTCTTGGCCTATGTCACTTGCCCCACGAATGGAGTATCAGGTAAAATTGTAACAAAAAACCTAAGTGTTTTAGGTGAAAAAATGGGTTCTCATGAGAGTAACAATAACGAACTAAAGAGTTTGTTAAACATGTGTAACAAGTAAGTGTTATTTGAAGAAGGAGAGTCCGTTTTGTTGTTTTGAAACTGACATTTAATATGGTTTTAAGTTTGGTTGTTAAAAAGTTGTAACTCTTTGTATATTCAGTCTTTCTGATTTGGTTCGCGTTGAATCCTGATGGTGCCATTCATATGAACTGATGTGATAGTCCAAGGATCACTTTCATATCTACTTTCACCTTTATGAGTATACCATCTTTTCTAAGAAGTACTTGATCACCAACGTTGTAGTCCCAATCACCACGCGGAGCTATTTTCCCGTTTGTGTTTTGGTCTGTTTGGTGTTGCCTATATTCTCCAATTTTATTCCAGTTTGCCAGGAAGGGGATGTCCAACAACATGTCCCATCCAAAGATGGCTGCACCTGGGGATGCTTTTAGTATGTCAAGAGACTGATGGGTGTCCCCGAAGAACTAGTAGCAAAGGTCGCTGATGTGTAAAAAGCTAACTAAATAAATTCTATGAGTCTGTAGCTATCAAAGATCTTTGTTGTACCGGCAGCTGCTGCCACTGATCTATGCATGTGTGTCTAGTGTTGGTGCTGGCATGTTGACAATACCTACGTAAGAAAGAATGCATGTAAGTATGACCTGGCTTCTCAACATAGTACTGTGTGGTATGTTGGTGAGCTATTAGCCCGTTTGTCACAAGCTTGTCTATATCGCTTGTCTCTACTGAAGGGGCATGTCTATTTCAGCTGTTGGAGCATCGATGATATCACCTGATGCACTCGTTCTAGAATTGCATTCGCCAGGATTCTTGACACTGGTAGGCTTTTCGTGATCCCCATATGAGTCACAGGAGGGCTTGAAGTGAAGTTTGAATTGCTTCCATTGTCATAAATTATGTATTGACAGGTGGATACCTACTAAACCAGGTCTTGTTCACTAAGTTGCTGATCATTACTGATGACTTATCAAAGTATGCTAACTTAGGTTCCTCATGGGTCCTTTTACCCTTCCGCCCTTTTTGTATCGAGGGCACGCTGCCTCTTTCCACCAGGAAGTTCGTTCATTTTTCGACAGAGAGGCAGGCCAGAAAATAAGGTACGGACCTGCTCACCTTTTGCCTGTGTGCTAAATTTTTCGGCACACTCTATCTGTGATGAAGATAGGGTGGTGATGAAAAGAAGATATAACAGTACCACGATGATTATTTGTCTTACGACAAGGAGGACTGGTGATGCTCGATGTTCTTGTTTGTTTGTTGTCGTCGTCGTCGATGTTGTGATGCGTGATGTGGGTGTGTGTGCTGTAGGTGCTGCTCGTTTTTATATGGTGTACGGTAAGTACCTAACAACAACACCATGCTATTTATTTTGCAATCACGCAGAAATGAAAATGGCGTAGTGAGGCAATATAAAGCAGTACCAGATAGTATTGGCGACAAGCTGTCAATAATAACTCCTCGAAATAGGCTATTTTAAACAAATAAGATATTTTTGAGAAATCATTATGCTCGAAATAGCCTATTTTCGAAATTGAAAATCGCCTATTTCTGAGATATATATCTCGAAAATAGCCTATTTCTCGAAAATAGCAGCACTAGTGACATAGGAATAGTAATTTGTGCAGTAGAGCTCGAAAATAGCCTATTTCTCGAAAATAGCCTATTTCTCGAAAATAGCTATTTCTAAGTATTTTATTTAATAATATTTTAGAAATAGGCTATTTTAGAAATAAGCTATATTATAGGCTATATTATAGGCTATATTATAGGCTATATTATAGGCTATATTAATGGCTTATATAAAAATTATTGAAAATTTCACTCCTGCAGTCGCACACCTCCTAACAAGACACATCATTTTCTGCGATGAAGGCCAACAAGGTGGAAAAGGAGAACACCTCTCACATTTTTACCATGGCACCTGCACAAAAAGTGGAGTGCAGTTGAAGGCAGGCTTCCGTAGCATACAAGACAAACAAATCAACCGAACGCACCGATCCACAGTACATCGAAAAAATCAGGTTGCGCTACTACCCGACCGAAAAAACATTCGAAACAACTACAAGACTTGGTGGGGAAAGTAATTGGCGAGTACAACAAGGGTAAGTGATCAACAAGTACCGTTCTGTTGATCGTGAACAACAGAAATCACTCACCTTCTCTTTTAGTTCGCGACCAGCAGGCAGAGGAGTCATCCTATCAGAGTTCTGAAGACAGTGACTTCGCCGAGAAGCCTCTGAGTCTGTGGAGTCATTATCTGACTTCGAAGAAGCAGATAGAACAGAAATCCAAGACCTTGAACAAGACATTGCTGCCCACAAGATGGCCCCCAAAAAAGGCACTCGCCAACCACCAGGACTAGCAAAAGCCCCCAAAAAGACACTTCTGTGGATGTGGTGGCCACACTTTTGGACACCACATCCATTGCTTCTGACCCCAACTTCTCCTGCACATACAGGTTCCCCTTTAGCAGGAACAAAGCTAAGGATGGAGTCAAGGATATTGTGTTTTTGGAGTTTCAATCTGTTAACCTCCCCACAAACTACCTCAGGATTGCAAAGGTCTTGCCAGGAGGGATGAAGTTTGCTCTCTGCATGGCTGCCCGAAGTGGTTTTTTGAGGAGGGCTACCTTCGACATTGTTGGGGCTGAGTGGAATGAAAACCACGCACGTGTACAATCACGTGATCGAAATGGTTGTCCAGCCCATTCGCATGCTCGCATCTGGTTTGGAGCGTTTTGTGGTGGGAATCTCAAATCATCAACCTCCCTTCAAGTGCATTGAGGGTGATGTAGCTCCCCATTGGGGAATTTGGCGCACTCCAGGGGTTGAAGACATCACCATGACCGATCCAGCTACTGGGGTTGCTACAGTACACATGCAGTTCCAGCGCACGATGACCTTCCGCCTCACCAGTGTGCACAAGAATGCAGAAAGACTTGGTGCGCAAAAGGCGACTGTCTATGGCTTTGCCCATGGAGAAACCCCCTATAGAACTATTTGTATATGTCTTTAAAATCAATGGTCCTTATGTATTTGGAATTGTTTTGGTAAAGCCATAGTTTTGGTTAAGATGTAAAGAATGATTTTGTCTTTTCAAAATTGTATTTAGAACTGGTATGATTATGGTACTTACAATATATTGCTATATTGCAGTATAAGATATTTCCCTCAACTTCATTGATATACATAATAAATATAATGATAAAACATCGTGCAACTTACTTCTGTTTTTCGTCACTCTGTAGGCAGCACACATGCTTGACACCCTAAATTATATAGATAACATGTTACATACGTACCAACACACGAGGACGCGAAAGAGTTATATACATAACAAATCGGTTTCGTGCAAACAGAGGAACAGTTAGTTGTCGTTCGGTTGCATTCTATGAGAAAATTGCACGACCACGTAAACATACTTACCATACGCCCTATCAAATACGTCGATGGACAAGTTCACGCGACTTGTGAAGCAAAGGTGAATCGAGTGTTAGTGTCCTAAAACATTCGCGTGAATGGGTGAGGCAAAAAAATCATATGATCTTTCTCTTCGCAAGAGGAGAGTTTGTGCGTGCTGACAAGTCTGTCATAGTGATGAAGATGAAGCAGGATGGGTCACGGGACGTGAGGCTCATGTCCTGTGACCACTGCCAAATGAAATCATGCAAACAACAACAAAACTAGTCACACCGGACATGTCACTCACTAAGCTTTCCTGCCCTATTACCACATAATGCATTCTACCAAAAACTTGTCCCTTTTAGTACTTGTCATGATGGTACAAATCCGTCACTTCAGCAAAACAGTTCATGTTGCTCATGGTCAGTCATTTTTAAGCTGGTCGTCCAGATTTTGGCTTGGTGGTCCAGAAGCATTGATGCAGCAGCCTCCCTACAGGATGCACACACAAATTACCAACGTGGTATGAAATTTAAATGTGTGCAAGAAAACCGGCACTTTTTGTTATCGAAAACCTTCATTGCTGTATATGTTCAGGAAGATGTTGTTAAATGACATACAGACATTAATAAAAATGTATGTACAAATTCATTAAGTTGTTCAAATATTTTTGTGCATTCTTATTTTTATTTATTCTCATTTATAGTGTATACAATTATTTTACCCATTTCTATATATACAGACACTAATAAAATATATCTAATTATACGAGTAAGATCAGTTTCAAAACAGTAGCTTTCTTATAGTTGTTGCCACTAACTTAGATGAAAATTATGTTTATAAGCTATCTGTCTCTGACCATTTTCAGTAAACTGACCAAATCTGACCATAAATATAAAATACCATTAGCAGATAAGTTGTCAGATGCAACTCTTTGTACCAGTGGAACAATGTTTGCAACTATTGAATGTAACAATAAACCAGGGATGTAACAGTAAGCCAGAATACATTGGGGCATAATAAGGAAACAACAGAATCACAGTTCTATTTTTGGAAAGAGAGAAAAGCCGGGGCATTTCATGTGATAAATGTTTATCTCATATTACAAAGATGATCAGTTGAATTAACAATTCTTTTTGTAAAGAGAGAGAAGTGGGGGCATTTTCACCTTACAAATGCTTGCTTGATATTGAAAAATGATTAATTGAATTTATAATTTCAACCAGTGAGGCTGCAGCTGTGAGTAGCATCTGCTTGGCTAATAAGAACATTCCTTGGATGGTCAAAATGAGCACTCTGACCTAAGCCAATAGTTGGGTTGATATTCTATGTAGTAAATAAGAACATGATGTTTCAGTTGATTGGAAATTATTTTTATGAACTATTTTAATGATCAAGAATGAGGACTGCCCAATGGTGGTCCTCTAGAGTTTATCATGTAGTTAGCATATATCCTGTTGGGTTCTGATGTGTCTAAATTTTACTGAGAAACTCTCACACTGCAAATTTGTCAGTTTGAGAAGCTCTCACACTGCAGGCTCTTCAGTTGAGCAGTTGAACTCTCTCAACTGCTTTACTTGAATTATTATTTCTGCGGGACATACCTGATGAGTATGTAGCTCAAATATATTATTTCTGAGAAACTAATATTGCACACCTCCTCCTTCAGGCATAATAATATTATATGTGGTTATGCCCATATGCCCTGATATTGGGGCACATGTGGGCCAGAAGTACCAGTAGGTATCCTTGGTTCATGTCACACTCTAGTAGTTTAAAACCCATC
Organism: Cyclotella cryptica; assembly: GCA_013187285.1. Taxonomy (NCBI): domain Eukaryota; phylum Bacillariophyta; class Thalassiosirophyceae; order Thalassiosirales; family Thalassiosiraceae; genus Cyclotella; species Cyclotella cryptica. Next base: position 28,585 of record JABMIG010000439.1, read on the forward strand.
ATAGGTCAAAATGAGGGATCATGTTGCTTTCATGTAGCTCATGCTAACTCTTTTTGACCAAAACCCAAGGCTCCATGTGTAAGCATGGTTGACTATTTAGTAACTGTGAGTTTTGCAAACAGTGAAAAATGATGTCCATGGCTGTGTACGTTGATTGGTAGCCGTAATTTTGGTAATCCTATACTCCGATGGTCGCCAAAAAATGGTAATCAAGAAAATAGCAGCAGCGGCTGCAACAGGTCTAATACCTATGGAACTGTGTTTTAATTATATCTCTTATTTGAATTTACAATTAACTTTCAATTATTATTATTACATTGCAATAGCATATTGTTGATGTGAAGAGTAAATCAAGTCTTACTGTTGGTGATGTTTCTCATTGGTAGCATTTTTTGTGTGGGGCAGAAATTTGACAGGGTGTGGCTTTTCAGGCTCATTCTTGGGGATGAAGGGACGGTCCTGGAACAAGAATCCATTGTAGTATGTAATTACTGTAGTAATTGGAGTGTCAACTGCATAGCTTGCACCTACTCTCCCTTATAGCCCAATTGCACACTCTCCTGTAGTCAAACTGCGCACTTGGGTATCCGGGACTAAACTGCAACCCAACTGTAGCTTCCTGTAACCCAACCCTATACTTTGAGTTGTCTGCCTATAAACTATTTGCTAGGAGCTATATAAGACTAATATGGAAGCTTTATAAATTGTTATCAATTCTATTACTGACTGAGAAGTTGATTTTCTTGCAGTTTTGTAGCAGTTCCTCACATACATAGAATGAATGACACAATGAGGCTTTGGCATCAAGTTGCTGGTAAGTCATCCATACACTTCTGTAACCCAACCGTACTATAGTATACCATTGATTTACCAAGGTGTGCGGGCAAGTTACTGGGCCGGGGATCTCCTAAAAGTCACATGTACTTGGTGTTTTTGTTTACAGTGGAGTGAGTTGTGGTGTGGAAATGATGCTCCTGAGAATGTCTAATCAGGGCAACACAAGAACAAGCAGATATTTCATGCAATTAGTTTAAATATCATAATTTATCCATTATCATTTTCTACTTCACTTTTTACTCTTTTTAGAGTGTAGGTCATGATCACCTTATTCAGGCTGTTGCCCACTTCCCTGTTGTGTTGGCAGGGGGGGGGGGTGAAGTTTGTGAGCTCTGGGAGTGGCCAGTGGCCAAAAATAACAATAATAAAAAGAGATTTTACCTTTCAGAGTGTTGCCCACTTGTCAATTGTGTTGACAGGGGGAGTGAAGTTTGCAAGCTCTGTGGGAATGGTTGGTGACCAAGAAACAACCATTGCCAATGAGGGTGTGGCAAACAATTAAAATGTAATTTTAGAGTGTGTGACCTAGGAAAATAAAAACAAAACAAATCTCACAGTATTTGAGGCATTGTCCACTCCTCCATTAAGTTAGCGGTGGGGGATTGAAGACCAAAGCAAAACAGAATTTGGGGTGGAGAGATATGTCACCAAAATGATGTCCTTACTTCTTGACTGAGAAATGAATCAGATGGCAAAAAATGGTGCACCCAATTAGATCTGCCTCACTCTCATCATCTCCTACACCCATCAATGGAACACATCATTGTGGTCGGTGAACATTTTCAGGAACTTCCAATTAGTTCACTGTTCAATCAAGAAGATGAAGGACAGATGAAGGGACATTCGGTCAATGTGTTCAGCATTGTTTGCAACAGATCACCGTAATTTTGGCACAGCAATTGTTCATACAATGCTATGACATAACCAACAACAACTATTATCAACCAATGAACAGGTTACAGTTGTAACTGGTACATAAAAGATGATCTACATTATATAATGAAGACATCTTCATGTAACATACTAAAAATTATCTATTTTTCTGGATAACATGATTCTCCACACTTATTTCTGAAGAAATCATCCATACAAAAAATGAAAAAGCAATAAAAATTACTAAATATTTCTTCTATGAGTGTGTTACTTAAGGCATTGTGATTAATTTTGGTTTGTTCACAAGGTTCACAAAATATTGAAATCAACTATTGTCATCTAACTCCACATGAAAGATTCATATATTGAATTTATTCTTAAATAACTCAACTCAAAATATTAATTTGTAATATTTACATTCTCTATCTGTCTAGACAATTGACTAAGGCCAATGATGGTAATGATCAATTGATGATGCAAGCAAGCAATCAAAAATGGTAACAATTGATTGAAAATGAGAGCAATCAATCAATGATGCAAGCAATTGATTATTGTGGGTAGTGATTGAAAAATGATGGTATCAATCAATTGATTATGGTCACAATTCATTGACGATGGTTGCCGTGGATTGACAATGGTAGCAATCCATCCAACAAAGTGATCGACCCTGCTTCAACACTCTTGGGGATCAAGGGTAATGATTTGTATACTTGCTGATGACAAGGATGACCACAGTGAAAACGAGTATGACTGATGGCCCTAATTGACAATGTGGTGGAATTGGACCCTGATGACCATTGGTGAAGGTCTTGACAACCCAATTGACGACATCAAAATGACTCTCACAACCCAAGTGACAACTGGCATCAACTTGGTCATAGTCAAAGTGCCTACCCAATGACAAGAATGCAAATATGTTACATCATCTGATGAAATTGAAACTCCAGCTCCTAACTTTTTATTGTGAATGTCAGAAGTTGCCAGTCTTGCAGGTGGAAGCACAAAACGATTCCTCCAAAATGCAAATATGGGCTGGTCAAACAAAATGACTAACGACTAAGAACAGTCTGATCTCTTCCAGAAAATCTGTATGCAATTTGAAACATAATAAATGCTGGTCATTTGGTGGCATTACAACAATGCATTTGTTGTCGATAACAAGAAAACCAACATTGCAACAACAATTCTACCACCATTGCCCTCACTGCCAGATCCCAGTGATAATTCTCCTGCTTAGCAGTATGATATGTTGTTGTTGTTTTGGAAAATTTCTTGCCAACTTTGATTTTTAATGGCATGTGTGTGCACTATACATGCAACACATTCCCCATCCATCTTCTCCCCCTTTCAAAAATCATCGATCGAAAATGATGGAACAAATCCAACCGCCACCAATACCAATCCTTCTTCCAAAACCAACCTACCCCCTCTTTTTACCCCAAATCATCAAGCTCCGTCTGCAATTCAACCGTTCCATATACAATCCAGTATGGCGCTAGGTATTCATTCTGACACATCAAAATGTTCCAGAGAATAGACTGTGAACTCAAGTGTTTGATCAAATGTGAATTTGCTTGCACAAGATGAATCATGCATTACCCCATCAACAAAACCCACCTTCCATATACCAGTTCCTTATAATAAATCAAGAGATTAAAGAGCATTATCTTTCCATAGACGGGTCCCTTGTAATCAATCAAGAGATTCAAGAGCATCATCATTGACAACATCATCCACAGTCACTTCCGGTGCATTATCAATCTTGTCAACCTCAAATGCTCAGCATCACATTCCCACCCCCAATTCAAACCTTACTTCGTATGATAGCGTTGGGATACTGAATGGGAAATCTCGAGACTTGTCATACCTTCTTCCACCCAATAAAAATCATATTAATGAAATTCACAGAAGGAAATTTTGGACCTGTGCTGTTCACTCTGACAGAAGCCTCCCAGAGGAGAATCCAGACGAATTGCAAATGGAATCATTCCTGTCAAAGCTCAAAGCATTTTTCGAAGAAATCCATGATAACCTCATGAAATGTCTTCTTTCTCATTTGATGGTGTGTCCTCTTTCAAGGAAGACTAACTTCATTCTCAATAATTTTGTCTAATTCATTCAACTTCAGACCAGGGCAAACTTTTATAACCTTCACATAGAAGGAAACAGCATTGAAAGTATTCACACTGCCGCCCTTTCATCCAGCCATGTCCTTGATGACAATTATCCTGTTCAAATTCTGGATATTATAAAACATCCTTACAAAATAGAGAGGGGATGGTTTGATCGAGCCAAAGGTGCAATCAAAAATTCATTTAAGGTCAAGTTTCCTGATCACAAAAAACATTTCCTGTATAGGATTGCTGACTACCTTTTCAATAATACATTCAATCAAAGGATGCAACGGGGTATGCTACACAATGTGGGGAGGGGGTATGGTATGAAAGGATATATCCGAAAAATAACCAAAGTGGCAATCTAAATGAAAAGAGCTTTACCACATTGTTCCAGGGTCCCGTGGTTGTTGAGAAAAAGGTCATTGCAGTCCTTGGATTTCCTTATAATGGGTATATTGTGAGGAGAGCAGCTGGAGTTCCCAGATACTTACCAACAAAAGACAAGCTTTCAAAGGCCATTCAATTCTTACCTGAAGACCAATTTGTAGCCCAGATGGTGGAATATTATAGCAGGTTCCATCAGTCAAAGGAGGTGAGATGACATGTTAAATATGAAGCATCTTTTTACAGATAGGATGTCTTGTAAAAGTCCTTTCGTTTTGCTTCAGATCATGACAAAAAATGATTGTGACCAACATGGTTTGCAATATTATGATTGGAAATACAGTACGGTATGCGAAGATGACAGAGCAAGCAAATCAAGTGAACAACCTCTTGTGGCCAATTGCAACAAACCACATCAAGCAGTAGCGCAAGATTGTGATTCTACATATTCCAACAAATTATTTGGACCTATGTGGGATAATATTCACTCAAATGATGTGATGGATGAGTGTAGAGAAAGACTGAATGAGCCCCTTAATGGCACCAGATCGGATAACTTCACAAGTGAGCATGTAGTCAATTTTTTGTTCACATGTACTTTCACTATGATTTTGACCTCTCATCGCATTGAAATAATAGGTGCCTATGATTTGGAGTATTCGGACATTGGATATTGTCAAGAGGAATTGACTTGTAGAAGTGATATACCGGGAACCATGGATCTAGGGAATGAAATTTCTCAATGGAACTGCCACCTCGTCACTTCAGCAGAATCGAAAATGAATGGCCTACCCCATCATGAGGAAGATGGAAAGAAAGCCAAGTGCAAGTGAGACGCCCATATCTGCACCTTCTGGAAAGAAAAGTTTGGAGAATTTGGTATCCACCTGTAAGTGTTGATCATGCCCAAATCATATATTTTATTTACAAGAATCCAAAGTAGTAACAAGTTTTGGCTATTCATTTTCACATCACATGAGAAAAATAAAAAGGCCGCCACGGCTTCTCTTCCGTGTGCTTCTTGTGAGCTATTTGTCATGATCAGGTTATTTTTATTAAGAAGAACTCACACCTGACATATCATTTGTTATAAATGTAATGAAGGGATCACAGAAGAAGAAAGGAGAGCATTCTTGAATCACATACCTGACATGATAAAAAGTGATGATTTGGCATCTCAGACAAAGAATGATATTGCTGAAGAAGAGCAAGAGGAATTCTTTGTGGAGAAGGTAATTAAAATGCGAGTGAGCAAAATGGGTAAGGAAGAATTTCTTGTCAAATGGGCTGGGTACCCTTTGAGTGAGGCAACTTGGGAACCATTTGAAAACCTTTCTGGGGAAAATGCATGTAAGTATCCATCCCATTAAAGATATCATCCATGATTTGTCAACTTAAATGCTAACAAAACATACCTTGTGAAAAGATCAAGAAGCCTTGGCATTGAAAAAAGGGGACAGTGAAGGGACGTTATCTGAGGTGAATGGAACTAGTGTGTTTACCTTACTTCGAAAAAGCAATCTTCTCATAATTTGGTTTTCTGTTTTTCCAATTGAGAACAATAAACACACAAAGAAAAGTAAAGAGAAGGAATCAAAGAAACGCAAAGAGAGGGAATTAAGCAATGATGTGCCCCCAGAAAAGCGAAAGAAGTTGCATAATGAAGTGAGATCAGTCTTGACAACACTATTCTTTCTCTATTTATGAAACTTCCCCCATTTTTTCTCTGTTGCATGTTGACAGGTATCTGGTGAGAGGAAAAAGAAGAAAGGGATGGAAAATGATGTGAGAATAGGCAATAAATCATAAGAGTCGACGATTTGATGTCTTGACCTCATGAACTTGAACTTCTCAACAGATCAAGTCAATGGAGTTCAAAGTAAATGTGAGAATGACATTTTTATCTCAGTAATGCAATGAGATTTTCTTATTTTAAACCATTGTGTTAATCTTGTAACAGACATCAGATGAGATTAGCAAGGAGTTGGTGGATGATGTAAGTGCACTTTCAGTGGAATATACTGGATTTTCAACTGTTTCTTACACTTCATTTGGTCATTTGTTCACTGATTGCATACATGTTACAAGGTAAAGTGGCAGTTAGCAACCAAGGTAGAGGTAAGGGAATGAATCAATTGTTTTGTATAAATTTGAGCATGTCACCGACACCCACTTTATTGGTTTTCAATTTTTTAGTCTTCAGATGTGGAGAAAGCCAAGAAATAGGTGAGACTTTACCTAATCGGCACTCTAGTTTCAGCCACTCATGTTCAGAAGAGAAAGACTGAACATTAGGAGAGTAACACCATACTTTGACACTACAGACACTTAAAATAAGAACATGTGAGTAAACGACTCTTACTCCTCTCTCCACTAACACTTACGCTTGAAATTATGCTTTGTCGTCACTACTCAGCAAGGAAAGTCTTGTTTCACCGGCATTACTCGGTACACAACACAAGTGTCTTCCACCCAAAAATGGCCTCCCCATTTTTCCTTTCCACAGAAAAGGTTTTTTCACACAACTCACCTGACCCTCCATTCGTGGGGGCGAGTGACATAGGCCAAGAATCAGGGAGCTTCCAGGTGGAACTCCATAAAGTCTCCTTCACTTGTTTGATACAGAGGAAGGACAAACGTCATAAGATATTGGTTTCTCAGAAACAGTATATTTGAAGTACATACCTATCTGGTGTGTTCCAAAGAAGACAATATTCCAAGTAAGCAGTTGAGGGAATTCAACTGCTCAACTGACAAGCCTGCAGTGTGAGAGCTTATCTGGAAAAATTAAACTACGACACCTGAATGATTTATGAGCATGAACATACCAGGACTGTGTAGAATCCTACACAATTTTGTTTTTTCACAATGAAGCATTTCTGCTTCATCATGGTGTTTTGCTCATTCACAAATGTAACTAAATTTACTCACAAAAAACACAAAGCTGAAAAGCAAACTACAAGATTTTTTAGACTACTTTTCGGCTTAGGTCAATGGCCTTCTCAGCTGCATTGCATTTGTGTGCTTCCTTTGGAACTTTTTCTACTTCCATTCCGTGATTTTCAATAGCTTTTTGATATGCTTTCGAAATTTCGTTGTCAGGCATTTGTTTCTTGGATGGAAGCCTCTGGTTTTTAATCGTTCGATCAGAGTGTTGTGGACCCTGATCATTTCATTTTCATGTCTTGATTTTATTGGTTCCATCATTATGTAGCTGCCGTCCATGTAATACAATACCACAAGATACTTGTTTCCTCTGCAGGATGTGGTTGGGAATTTTCCTGTTTGGTCGCTGTACACAATTTCTTTTTCTTCGTACGTGCCGATGTAGATGTCCTTGTGTTTTTGTTTCAATGCCTTCATTTCCGTTTCCAATGCTACCCTCTCTTCCTCAGTTATGCCCGGTTGTAGTTGTGATACTTTGGTGGATTGAATGCCTTGACGTTGATGTTTCATATGGCCCTTTTGTGTTTCAATTGATTCTGGGAAATGTTTGTTGATGGCGGTGACTGTCACTGTCATACCTGGCCATGATGTGAGAAATCCTGCTTGTGCTGCCGCAAGTAGCATTTCTTTCGTCGGAAACCCGAGGGCTGCATGTAAGTATGTTATGACATCTGTCTTGCTTGGGGGAGTGTATACGCTGAGGTACGTTCCTGAAAGGCTTGGATCATTTCGTCTTGCTGTAGTACTTTCGTTTGTGTGTTTATGTTTGTTACATCATTGGTGAGCGGGAGTCTCCATAGTCCGGTGGCTTTATCTCTCCACCCTTTCCACCCTGGTATTTTTGTGGGTTTCACCTCTCCATCGTAGACTAGTACTTTGTCAGGAGTGAATACCGTGTGATAATTTGTGTCTGCAAGTTTGCTAGTGCTGATGAGTGAGTTATGGCGTAGTGTTGGTACCATGTCTGCGTTCGTTGCTTGACCGCGGAGATTTATTCGCAGTTTGGCCTGATTTTCAGCTCTTGTTTGTTCTCCTGTTGCATCGGTAAAGATTTTATTCGAAGGTTCGTCAGTGTCGATGACATACTTGTTATCCTTGGGTTGGATGACGGTGGATGTTGTTCCTGAGTCCATTCCTGCTGTTCCTTCCATGCATCGTTTGTTCTCTCTCTTGATTGATCTGATTTTTATCCCTACGTTGGATCTTCTGAATCGTCTTCTCCTTTGTATTCCTTGCCTGTGTTGTATTCAAGGCGTTTCATTATGTAGTTTGTGTTGTTGTTTTGCTTCATTCTGTTTCCAAGTTCTTTTCAATTTGTTGATTGTATGCTCTGACGGCTGAAGTTTTATTGTTCCTTTTCTGCTATTCGGTTTATTTGTTTCACAACTTTGACCTGTGTGGGTGGTGGGGTCAACGCGTCAGTACGGATAGTGTGTGTAACATCAGAAATAAATTCATGGTTAACATTTATTCCATCTTGTTGTTCCTCATTATTCGACCCCTGCCCCCTCATTTGATGTAGTGTGAGTTCTTCATTCCTTTGAACACGGATTTCCACCCTATCTTGCGTCGTCCTTTGTTCACGGAAGTTCTAAACAATCATCTTCTTTGTGGTACCCTTCCTTGCCGCAATTTGTGCACTTTTTCTATTGTCCCGCTCCTCGGCTTATGTTGTGTTGCTGCCGCCTCCACTACCGCTGCGCTGCTACTGTGGTTTCCCATTAGTCATGCAATTGTGTTTTGTAGTGAGGTGGTGGTTTTTTGCTGGGATGCTGTTGTCTCAGCGAGTGTTTTGATGCATGTGGTGAGCTCCGTAACCACGTTGAGTGTCTTGGAATTGACTTGCTGTGTTGTCTCTGAGTTTTCAGTGGCTGCTAACTTGAGTTCGTAGAGGTACTTGGTCAACTCGTCATCATTTCCCTTGATGTCTTCGTTGACGTGATGAATGCCTTGGATTCCTCCTCTTCCAGTTGTTTCATTTGCATATTGTTCCTCATTGTCATACTTCTCTATGAAGTTGTCTTGAAGAGTTCCCAGTCTCGTTCTTCTTCTTCAAGGTCTTCCCATGCTTTCTTGTGATCACATGTGAAGATGGTTGACTTGTTGACCTGTTTAATTGCCGTTGCAATTAGTGCGTCTTCGTCGATGGCAATGCCACACCTGCCCAGGCATTGTTTGATTTGCTCTAGTTCAAGGATGTAGCTGGCAAAATCTTGACTCTGATCCCACTCGAAGTTGACTTGGTCTCGCATTTTTGCTTTTTCTGTGGTGGTGAGTTTTACCCTGCCCCTGATGTGATCGACAAGGGCTCATGTTGTGTGTTGGGAGTAACCCGTGTATTTGTTGTACGTTTCTTGGAGGTATTGGGAATCGACGGCGCCTATGATGTGTTTTCATAGGACTTCTTGTACTCCTAGGTATGCTTGGTAGTGTTGCTTGTGCTTGTCCCATTCCAATTCCAGTGTCTTGCATTCAACTTCCCCCATTCGTGGTAGTATCTCCAGTTTGTATGCTTCCGGTACCGCTGGTTCTTCGAGGACGAAGTCGGGGTTTCCACGATGGCTGCGTATGACTCGTTGCTGATGACATTGCAGAGGTGACCGTGTAGTTCTCCCCCTTCAAAGAGTGAGGTCTTGACTGTTGCTGCGATGATCGCGAGCTCTTTTTAGTGTATCAATGTCAGTGGCAGTGGGGCGGCGTCCTTTGAATGACGCGACGCTGGTTCCTGGGAGGGATTCGATGATGGCTTCTCTTGTTGACTTTGCTTCTTGGCGGCTGATGCCCGTAGGTTAGCTGCTCGTGGTGCAGATGTCTTAGGGTTAGGGTTAGGTTAAATAAAAGATTGAACTTTATTTTCAATAGATAAGGCTAATATTTATCAGCTAATAATAAATTTCCCAGTCAACCTCATTTTCAGAAAGAAAAAGCATCACTTGTCCAAAATGCATTTTCATCTCATGAAAACAGGACAATTTATCGATATAAGTAGAGTTGACCTGAATCAATTTCATCCCCTGACAACAATTTTGTCCGGCTTCTCTGGATTATACTAGCAGTGTACTAAAAAAATATTCAATAATTAGGAAGTTTTCAATGATAGTTAGTGAATGTTGTAGCTCTTGATGAGAGCTATTCAAATATGCAATAAAATGTGATGTTCCATCACCCCTTATTGAAGTTTTTGACTCACTAGCCCATGACAGCTGCGGCTACGGCTGTGAGTGGAGGAGCGATCTACATTAGACGTACAATTAGTCATACTCCTGCACTTTACTAATCAATGTTAGTTAACTATTTGTTCAGTCCCACGACTGCTAACACTAACAAACTACTACCGTATAAGCCTGATTATAAGTGCCGCTGGTGTATAAGTGCACACAGAGATAATTCCATGTACATTTTCTGTTTTTATGTGTTCCACCCTAGCTAAGTTCATGGAAAACACATAAAATGTTTCTCCGTCTCATTAGCAACACGCACACATGTGGAGCTCCCAGTAACTCAGGCTGGTTGCTGAGTTACATCCAAAACCCAAAAAACTCACGTGCTTCACCATTACAACAAAAAACATATCACATCTCCGCCTGATGAATCGCATCATTCTTGTTAGTTTGTTTCATCTGGCGGGAAACGGTACCGTGCCGTATAATAAAGTAAAAATTATAAGGTGTTACGGATACCCACCATGTTACAAACACTAACTTGCGCCGGATTATATGCCGCCTAAATGTATCTTTTGTACAAAAGAGGCACTTATACTCGGGTTGTATGGTAGATGACGAAATGTTCAGGATGGCCTCGACTAGGCTGGGCAATCTGACTTCTATGATTGCCCATATCTTGGTCAACATAACGAGTCAAGTCACAAGTGACATCTCCATATGATCAGGGACAATGTGAGCTGTCCAAAACTGCACTAAAAAGGTAAAAAGAACATCTAATGTGATCGCAATTAATTTATAGGCAGGCACCGGACGAAACGGCCAGGTCCACTCTCTATTTTGTCACACAATAATACTACGCATTCCAAATCAATTTGAAACAAGCACGACTGTGTCTACGTAGGCACGTTCTGTGTCTACAAAGACACCGATCATGTCTACGTAGACACTTTGCTTGAGTTATTAGGCAGCGACAGGTCGCGTTTATTTTTACATGAACAATTACCTTTAAAAAATATTAACAAATCAGAAATTCTTCTAAAAGATCTCGTGATCCCCGTTGTCATCTCCCCCATTTCCTTCCATTTTATCTTACGACCGACATCATGTTGACGTCCTGCCAAGAAACGGAATCCGATGACCCCAAGAAGAAGGGATCGCATATCGCCCTACTCGTTTGCGTGACTCTTGTCACAAAGCAATTGCTAGCCCTCAACAGAATGCTTCCCCGTAGGCTGTCAATGCATCGCCGCTCGGCCACCTTCATGCCATATCCAACAAGTCATCAAAAGGAAAATGAAGGTATGTCTGAAATGTTGGGTTTAGTGATCAACTTGAATTTTGCTCCTCGTTTACATTGATCTTCTAGTCTTATGAGCAGAAAGAGGGCCTGACTAAGATCCAACTCGGAGGAGGGGTCGTAGAGTTACTCATGGTCATTGACGGCACAACAATGGATTAAGTGGAGTTGACTGATTGGAGAATGTCGATGGACTTGTTGACAAGGAATCAGACAATAACAATAATGAGCCTAGCATTCCTGCCCATGCAAAACACACGATGGTGGATGGGACCCGATTGAAATTTCTCAAATGGCTCACAAATAAAGGAGAACCATTGCACCTTGTCAAAAAAGCATTGCACTGATCTTTAATGAATTGCTAAAAAACCCATTGGTTCAGTCGGCTCTAGACGATATTTAACAAATTGGAGTTACTTGCTCACGAGAGATGATGAAGAATAGGAAATTGATTATGCCCAATCCAACTGAATAGATTTTCAATTGGGTTAGCATTTGTCTTCCTCTTGTTATGTTCTGTTTTGTACTTAAAACTAATCCCATTGCAATGAGTAATTATATATAATAGCAATTTGTTTGCTACTCAAATCATTATCACTCTAATGAATAATTACATTAGAAATAGGAAAAACTTATATTACATGAATTATTTAGGTTAGACTTTAAACCTTGAAAGAAGTACTGCTGGAAATGTTGCATCTGACCAATAATTATCACAAGACATTTTCAACTCCTCCAAATCTTGAATTTGACTATATCATTGGAGGAGATGGGAGTGAATCATGTTGAAACAATTTTCCATTACTCTATTGACTGGCCTGTACAGCCCACAATAAAAATGTCATGACCCAAAGCAAGAAAGGATTTTTGGGAGCATTAAGGTTGTCTATAGTGAAGACAAACTGGTTTCTGGGACAATTTTGATCCAAGTCATATAAAACCATACCAATGACATCTGGAAACATATCAATAGTTATCTCGCCCCCTTGCCAACAGTCATGCCACTGTCTACCAACATTTGCATCGCTGCTAATTCAAGTAAACAGTCTACGTTGCGTTTCTAATGATGGTGATGACTTAGGAGTCAAGTGCAGCCAAGGAATTAAACTTACACGATGGATACAGGACCTGGAGGGTGAAAACAATGCACAGATTCATTATCCATAAGTAACAGGATCAGGAATTGAACTATATGCCCTTGTTGACAAAGGAGTTGTTGGCAATGTATGAGGAAAGCGACCTATTTCCTCATAAACCCATCACTAGTAAGTAGCGCTCAAACCTGTTATGACAAAACTCAAATATTGTGAGTACTATGTTGATAGGTGTCTGTTGCAATTACTGGAGCATACCTAAAACACATTTCGCAAATCGCATTTATGCATTTACACATTTGCACATTTTTTGTGTTTTGGCAGGAAAATTTTATGTAAATTTACACAAATTATGTGTAAATTACACAAATCTTGGTCGACATGAGGCCCTCGTTGACCATTGACACAAATCGCAAATCACATTTACACATTTTTGTCGTACGTATGATTGCCATAAAAAATAGGAAAATGGGACTCGTGACCAGGATTCGAAATGTGATCTGCGAGAAATATGATTTGTGATTTACATTTTAGGTGAGATTAATCGTTGCATACACAATTTTATGTAAATGCGATATGTGCAAATGCGATTTGCAAAATGTGTTTTTAGGTATGCTCCACTCTTAGCAGAATGTAAGCCACAACCGTGTATGTTTTGGTCTTCCTAACTAAATGTTTTGTACACAAGGGTGCTCCACAGAAGTGTTGACATTAATCCCAACCTGCAAATTCAGCCAGTTTATATTCATTTATTAAAGCCATGAGCGATTTATTCACATATCAGATTAAATTGATACAAGGACTATTCATTCACATGGTCCATTGTGAATCAAAGCAGGTCGAATCCACAATCACAAGATTACTCTACCTGCGACTCACTTCAATTTACACTGAACGTAGTTTTGGGTGACTGATGCCATTTCTGTTGAATGCAGTCAAAAGACATCGTGACCTTGGACCAATATGGATGAAGCAAAGCCCAACTGGATGAGGGATGAGGAGGGAAAGTATCCTTCCTTGTGAATGCAACAAATGCCTCTTTTGTTTGCAATAACTTAACACAGACATTGATCATAAATGCAAGAGAGGCGCAGTCACCACATTCACCCAATGTGATGGCACTCACATCAAGACTGACGACTGTAATAATCGGAAAGCAACCATCTGTTTTGCATGTCAGACATGATGTTTCCAGTGAAGACGTTGTCGATGATAATGCGGATTGTATACATGGAAATAAGAAGGAGAATAGGAATGTATTTACTGTAGTTAAAGGGCTTGGTATATCCTGCGGGGGCAACGGGTTAGGATGCGCATGTCAGCATATTATTGACTACTGTGATGACATGGAGAAAACTCTGTTTTGTTCATCAATGAGCTCAGTGGGGGGAAGCAGCGGGCAATCAAATTTGGAGTGAAGCTATTTCACTATGTCCCAAGAAACGTAACACCATAAAATGCTTTTATTTTGGCAGTTAGAAGGTAGGAAGCTAACATAATTTTGTGATAGACTCGAGTATTTAAAAATATTGCCTGAGAACGCTAGCTATAAATTAGATCAATCTTGACTGTCTTTTGTTCGTCTTGTAGCCAAATCCTTAATTGCACTCCCCATTAAGCATACTCATTCGATCCAACAATCACGCAGAATTTGTTCTCAATCCGATTTTTTATTCCCCAGAATAAGGTCGACACTCTGACCATTTTCGCGCAAAGTGGAGGCGACTTGGACCGTGGCTCCATACAAGTCGTCATTCATGGCAAACACCACAGTGTTAAAACCACACTCATCAATGGAAGGCAATTTATTCCTCTCTGTCAACAACTCGACAACAACTGCATCACCGAATCCGAACCCAGCCGCAGGTGTGGGATCTCCTCCATTTCTAGTAATTTGTCCTATCTACCCCTCCGGCGATGGCTCTCAATAAGCCCCTCTATTGAATGCCTTAAAGACAATTCCAGTGTAGCATGCCAATCCTCATGCAACGGAGGCATCACATTGAATCCACTCTTGAATCCCGGTCTTGAGAACTGGAAGCGATCGCAGAGGCATTCTTTTGAGGACTAGGAGCTTCATGACGAGAGTCACGCGAACGGCGCGATCCCTTCTTCTTGGGGTCGTGGGATTCCATTCCTTGGAAGGACGTCGACATGGTGTCGGTCGTAAGATAAAATGGAAGGAAATGGGGGAGACCTGGGGAGACGACGACGGGGATCACGAGATCTTTTAGAAGAATTTCTGATTTGTTAATATTTTTTAAAGGTAATTGTTGATGTAAAAATAGACGCGACGTAGACACAGAACGGTACAATAGACACAGTCGTGCTTGTTTCAAATTGATTTAGAATGCGTCGTATTGTTCCATGAAGATTAATATTTTTCTGACTAGGAGCGCAAATCTGTCACTTTCGATGCAGTGGACAATTTCACATTGAACTGAGCCCCGTACCCCAGCCCCTTTGTCCAATGGTTGCTATCCCAACAAATAATCGACATGATCCAAAAATTGGAACATGTTCTTCATTAAACACAATCATAATAGCTCACCGTGATCACCATCTCGACAAGGGAGTGAGCGAACATTTTTGAAGACCAAGGAACATATCTGAGAAAAAGGGTCATAATAAAATGACCCCAACACTTGACTAATCTGTACATTACGGGGAGTTCGCAATTTTTGGAGTTCGGATTACACCACCTCTGCACTGCCGTGATGACGCAGTGAACATAGAAGTAGCCCCGATCTCCAAGGCAACTTTTACCATAAAATTGTGCGATTGCTTGAACCAATCTCTTATGGTCGCTGCCTTCACAAGCAACAAGCCTTTCGGGTTGAACAATCTGATAAATCAATCAACCTTTCTATTGTTTGAAGATTCCTATCACTCGTCACCTAGAGGACTGCCTTATGATTCAACAAACAGGTATGTTAAGCGGCTTTCTGCAATTCGAACTTCGGCCACTAATTGTTGCTGTTCAAACTGAGGATTTGCTTGCTGCTTCCTACAAATGCATTAGTATATTGTGCTCTTGAGACATAGAGATGTTTAGCCTTTTTATTGATGACCTTAAGTGCCCCCCGAGTACTTGATTTTTGGCGGACTCTAAAAGCTCACCCAGATTGTATTCTTCGTTGTCAGGTTGATATCACATAGTCTGCTAGTTGTCGATCTCAACTCATTCTGTGCTATCATGCTCTTCAAGTCTATTGCATGTGTGGCTATTGCCGCTCTCCCAATTTCTGCATGGCAAGGTGGTACATGTCCTACTCTTCCTACTAACCCTGAAAGTAATGGATGGAGTGTTGCAATGGCACCGAACGATGACGGATCTTCGGCTCTACAAAACATAGGTTTTGCTTTCGATTTTTTTGGAACCTCATTCAACCAATTGTACATTAATAACAATGGAAATCTTTCTTTTGGATCGCCATTCTCAACGTATTCTTCAACGGGATTTCCTGTGACTGGTTTCCCCATGATTGCTCCATACTGGGCGGATGTTGATACGCGTAACGGTTGGGGACAAGTCTTGATGAAGCCATTGGTTAATGCATATGCTGTCGTATGGGATCATGTTGGAGCCTACGGTAATGCTGGTGTTTTAAGGAACACATTCATGGTTATAATCTCAAATGGAAATGATTCTGCTATGGGACTTGGTAACAATGTTTGCTTTTGTTATGGAGACATGCAATGGGCTACCTCAGGCTCAGGTGGTTTTGGTGAGACACCTGCAACAGTAGGAGCAAACAAAGGTGACGGTGTAGCATATCAGTCCTATGGCCGTTATAGTGGTGAGTGCCAATGTTATGTTTTGGTCTTATGTGACACTCTCAAGGCATTATTTTATGGGGAAATTTTGTCCTTTCTCAATTCTAGCTCCAGGATCAGGTGCACAAGGGATTGATTTGCTCGATGACAAGACCATTTGTTTTTCCACAAGCACCATTAACCAGCCGCCTAATGCAATAGGAGTTCCTGCAGGCAATGAGATTCGCCTTGAAAGGGGCCAATCAGTTGTTAACGAGATCATTAGCTTTGCTGCACCTGAGGGAGATCAAACAGTTCAGGTAACCTACAGCATAAGTGGTGATCCTACCAATGGCTTGACAGTTGTCATTAAGAATAACATTCAAACTGCAACTGCTACAATTAGCTGGAGCCCGACTTTAAGTGGGAATACCCATCTGACTATCATTGCAACAGACAATGGCATTCCTCAAGAATCCACTGAAGTTGTCATTGATTTGATCAGCATCACACCTTCTGAGGTGCCTTCTATGTCCCCAAGTGCAATGCCATCCCTGATGACTTCACTGAGCCCTTCCCAGCCACCTTCAGAGTCCCCATCTGAAAGTCCTAGCCAATTGCCATCTAAAGTTCCATCAAGGCAGCCCAGCTCTCAACCATCTGCCATTCACAGTTCAACGCCATCTGAGTCAGCAAAACCCAGCAACACACCTTCTGAGATGCTTTCTAAGTCCCCAAGTGCAATGCCATCCGTTATGCCTTCACTGTGCCCCTCCAAGCCACCTTCAGAGTCCCCATCTGGAAGTCCTAGCCAATTGCCATCTAAAGGTCCATCAAGGCAGCCCAGCATACAACCATCTGTCATTCACAGTGAAATGCCATCTGAGTCAAACAAACCGAGCAACCTGCCTTCTTCTTTGCCATCTTCTCAACCAAGTAGAAGGCCATCTTCTTGGCCTAGCCCTGAACCAAGCAGTCAGCCTAGCTTTATGCCAAGTTTGTCCCCTTCACATAGCCCAACTTTATTTCCCAGTTTGCTACCCAGTATGCAGCCGTCAGTTGTTGAGGAAACAGTTGAAATTCCAGGAAGTATTTCAACTAATACAAACATTTGTGCATTGTCTGATATCGAGTTAGATGCTTTTTCAGCTGCTACACTGTCTACCATCCAAAGTATTGCATGTCCAGAATCTAACAGGGCATGTGCTGCTGAACTCACCTCAATATGTGGATTCCAAAACCGGGGCAGATCATTATTATCTCGAAGTTTACAGAATTCTAACTGGCAATAATCTTACATTGTAAGAGTAATCTTCACTTGCCAGGTTGTAGGATGCACCAGCCCTAGTGACAAAGCTGCTGTATCTGCCATTGCGAGCAGTGTGTCAAAGTCAATGACTGAATCAATTAGTAATGGAGGCTTTCTTGATATCCTTGGAACTAAAATGGTTCAGTTGTCATTGTCAGGATTTGATCACAATTTTGCAAATTGCTTAATGGTGTGGGGCATTGTTGGTGAAGCTATAACAGACGTTAGTCCACAGGGCACTGGAGTGTTTTATCCGGACTGGGACAATCACAGTGGAACATGTTTGGAGGATGGAAATGAACCTGACTACATGAAGAACAGCAGGAGTGTTTGGTTGTGTAGTAGTTTAATGGACTGCTGCTCACGTTATTTCCCAGGATGGAACTTCAACAAGTGTATAAGTCCAAAGGGCTCAGGTCTATGGTATGTAAATCACTTGGAAGGCAAATGTGTTACAGACTGTGAAGAAGGAAATGGAGCAACATGTGGAGGGTTAGCAAATCCAACATCTGATGAACTGTATAATGACCCTAAGAGTTGTTGTCAGTCTCAATTGCCATATTTAAGTGCTGCGTATTGTGAGGTGAGTATCTGAATCATGCTTGTATGATTCTTGTGGCTTGAGAAGTCAGTAAGACTAATCAATTATTGACTTCATAATACAGGCTACCTCCCTTCAGAGCAGTTGCTACATTGGAACTGGACTCTACTATCGTGGAGACTCTTTGGGGAGTGAAGTTTGTGTCAGAGACTGTGACCCATCAAGTAAGTTCAAAACACACAATTCCTGCAAGTATCTCATGTGAAAAACTCTGAATATCCATAATATATTTCCATAATTTATTTTAGGTGGTGATAGTACCTGCGGAGGACTTGTCAAAGAAACATACATGACGCTTCATGATACAGCATGACCTGAGCCGAAAATCGTCGTAAAAAAAATATCACGCGAAAATTATAGGTAGTTTCGACAGGTGTCGAAGAATTGATTTTATGAGCTATATTTTGTGCTATTGTGAGGATGGAAAGGCAGTGGAACTGCACTCCAGTCCAAACGATGCAAACGAACATTGTGTAGACTTCTACACAATATGGTATGTCTATACCCTTCTGAAAGATGTTCAGATCTTCCAAAAGAGTGCTCTCTTGTTTGGGGTTCTGAACTTCCATGTTGGGGAGTCCATGCCGCTGGGAGGTGGACTCTCCTACTTGGGGTCCTGAGAATGCTCCTATTTAGGTTTTGTACCCAGGGGTACAAAAAGGCTGATTCATGCTCTATTTAGGTTTTGTACCCTAGGGTACAAAAATGGCTGATTCTTGGCCTATGTCACTCGCCCCACGAATGGAGTATCAGGTAAAAAGGAACCAAAAACCTAAGTGTTGTGAGGTGAAAAAATGGGTTCTCATGAGAGTAACAATAACGAACTAAAGAGTTTGTTAAACATGTGTAACGAGTAAGTGTTGTTTGAAGAGGGAGAGTCCGTTGTTGTCGCTTTGAAACTGACATTTAATACGGTTTTAAGTTTGGTTGTTAAAAAGAGGTGTAACTCTTCGAATATTCAGTCTTTCTGATTTGGTTTCGCGTTGAATCCTGATGGTGCCATTTGTATGAACTGATGTGATAGTCCAAGGATCACTTTCATATCTACTTTCACCTTTGCGGAGTATACCATCTTTTCTAAGAAGTACTTGATCACCAACTTTGTAGTCCCAATCACGACGTGAGCTATTTTCTCGCTCTGTGTTTTGGTCTGTTTGGTGTTGCCTATATTCTCCAATTTTATTCCAGTCGGCCAGGAAGGGGATGTCAAACAACATGTCCCGCCCAAAGATGGCTGCACCTGGGGAGGCTTTTAGTACTGTGTGGTATGTTGAGCGAATGGCCCAAGCGACGTTCGTCACGAACTTGTCTATATCGCTTGTCTCTACTGAAGGGGCCATGTCTATTTCAGCTGTTCGAGCATAGATGATATCACCTGATGCACTCGTTCTAGAATTGCATTCGCTTGTGGATTCTTGACACTGGTAGGCTTACTCGTGATCCCATATGAGTCACATAGGGCTTTGAAGTGAAGTTTGAATTCGCTTCCATTGTCATAAATTATGTATTGACAACGTGGATACCTACTAAACCAGGTCTTGTTCACTAAGTTGCTGATCATTGCTGATGACTTATCAAAGTATGCTAACTTAGGTTCCTCATGGGTCTTTTACCCTTCCGCCCTTTTGTATCCAGGGGAATAATCGCCTCAGTGATTACCGGTAGTTCAACTATTTCAAACCAGCTAGAAGCTGGGTCAATCATAGTCAGACACATGAAATCAATTACTGTCCCATCTTTACCTTTGATTGTATACGGGCCAATAAGGTCCACACATAGTACATCCCAAGGGTTTGTGATGGCGAATTTAGTAGGGAGTTTCCCATACTTATGCTTATGCCTCTTGTTGACTTGGCATGCATGACAGTTTTTGACATATTTACGGACGGTATTTCGCATACCTTTCCAGTACATCGCAGCACGAAGGGTTTCTTCGAGTCTAGTGTGTCCAGGGTGCTGTAGATAGTGGTGGTACCAACTAACTGCACGGTGTTGAAGATCTTTTGGAATGACCATTTTTCCTTCCTTACATAGGAGATGTGTACTTTTGACCAATTGTGTCGAGTACTGGTCTTTCAACGTCTTCAAGCTGGCATCAAGCTTTTGTGCTTCTGCAATCTCTCGTACTGTTAACGGGTAGATTACATCTTCTTCGCTGCGGTTTGCAAATACCAGATTCATTTCCTCTTGGTATGCAGAGGTGTCTATCGCACTCTCTTCTTGCATGGTGTAATGACACCAGCATTTGGTGAACGCCATCCAGTTCTCGTGCTCACTTTCGGCATTGGTCCGATGTCTAAGCGAGAGATGGCGTCGGCAACAGTGTTATGTATGCCTTTAATGTAAACAATTTCGGGCCAAACTCCTCGAGGAGCAATCTCCATCGGTAGACACGGTCAGAGGTTAATCCGAGGGCGTCTTGGATTAGATTTTTATGGTCTGTGTAGACTTTTAATCTTTGTCCCCACAACATGCCTTTGAACTCCTTGAGTGTTTCCACTATGGCCAGTAGTTCTAGTTCGGTCACGCTGTACTTCTGTTGCGTTGTCGACAGCTTCCTGCTGAAGAACGCAAGGGGCCTATTACCCTGGGTGATAACTGATCCTAGTTGTTTAGACGAGGCATCAGTATATATCTCAAATTCCATTGAATAATCGGGATAGGCTAAGACTACATCCTTGGCAATTGAAGTCTTAACGTCATCGAATGCTTTTGATGCACCGTGTCCCAGTACCATGGACGTTTTTCGTCTTGTTGGCTCTGGTGACCTTGGTGTGACCGCACTCTCCTACCAGTGAGGTGAGTGGGGCAAGCACTTCGCTGCGTCTTGCCCAAAGATCTCTATAGTACTGGACCATGCCCAGGAACTTACGGAGGTCTTTGACATTTTTCGGCGATGAAATCGCGAGAATCGCTTGTACCTTTTTCTGCTGTGGTTTAATCCCTGTTCGTGTGAGGGTATAACCTAGATATTCTGTTTCAAAGGTGCAGAATGACGACTTTCGGCGTTGATTCGCAAGCCCGCCTCGCGTAGCCTGGTAAGCACCATTTTCAATTTGTCAAGGTGGTCTTCCAGGTTTGCCTTTGTGATGCATAACAAATCATCAAGGTAAGCTCGCACGAACTCTAAGGCTCCCATTAGTGTTGACATTTTTGCTTGAAAGATGTCTGGTGAACCTCGCGATGCCCATTGGCAAACGGAGGTAAGAATACTTGCCCCATGGGAAAATGAGGGTACATATTTTGGATGAATCGGGATCCAGTCTAATGGTATAATAACCCATGTTTAAATCTAGGGTTGTAGCATAGGTAAATCCTTCTAGCTCTTGCAGGACTGTACTGATTTTGGGTAATGGAAACGGCTTTCGGACTAGTCGTTTATTTACTTCTCTAAAATCAGTGAGAAAGCGTACAGTTCCGTCTTGTTTTCCAGTGATAAATGATGGTGACGCCCATTCCGATTCGGGCTGAAACTCTACCACTCCCAGTTCGCATAATCTATTCAGTTCTTTGATAGTTGTTTCTTTGCGAGATTTTGGTACTGGGTATGCCTTGCCATGATATGGCTTTGCGCCCTCCTTAAGTTCGAAGGACACAGGCTCTGTGTTCCAATCACCTAGTGTTCCGTCAAAAGTTCCTCAAATTCTGTGAGTAACTCCAGCAACGAGTTTTGGTCTTGGAGACTTAGGTGAGTACAATTGGTGCTAACAATTGATTGGAGGTCTGCCTTTTATAATTTGCATCTAGGATTTTAACTACCCGCTGTGTCGCTTCCTGCGTACTTTGCGGTTCATTTGCCATGCTGTTGTTAACAGCCCAGGCTTTATCCAAGTTTGATGAGGTCAGACTATTGATGTCTCTCATTGGCAAAATGATGTGATCAATGGTTATTTCTTTTGTTCGAAAATCTAGAACAATTCGAGCTCTTTCATGGTTTGACATCCAAGAATGAGGTCGAACGCTGGCTTAGCCATCTTTTTCTTATCATACTCTACTACGTCAGGAGTCACTGTGTACTCCTTACTGTTCGAATACTCAAAGAACTTTAAGTTGACTTCGCTCCTTCCTTTGGTTAGAAGCTCCCATTCGGCGTGCGCCAAGACTTTGGCACCTGCCTAGTCAAGTAGGGAAAGCGTTTCTCCGTTCCTTTGCATGGAACAGGAGATCACCATCAGATCCACTGTCTAGTAGGATCCTGATGACTGTGTTACTGGTACGACGCCCTGTAGAGTGTTCGATATTCTTACGGGCTGGATTTTCAGTCGCTTTATAGCGTGCTTGTGCTACTACAGTAGTGACCTGCCCTTCTTTACCTGTCAAAGGGGTTCACACTATTGAAAAGGTCACCCGACAGTTCGGGGTCCGACAATTCGGTTATTGTTTCACTCTGTGTAAGGTTGACTGGAAGATTTCCTAGGTCTTCTGCCAGGTTCGAACATGTCTTGTTTGAACCAGAAAATGTTATGTTGGCACGTGGGGAAGTCTTAATCGGACTAAGATAAGTGTTAATCATTTCATTACAATCGATTTTACTACACAATTTCTTAGTACTCCCCAACCCATCATCTCAAGATGAGTCTGAATCATCACTGTCGCTCATTTCGTGATGCTTACGCTTCTTTTTCCGATAGCGCTTTCATTTTCTTGTTGGACTTGGTAAGTTTGTCGATTTTAGCGGATAGCTGCGCATAGCTACTTCCTCCTCGAGCAGGTCTCTCTAGTCCACGAGAGTTTCCATTTGGTTTTCTCCCCTTGAAGCTTGACTTGGGGTCCCATTGAGTCATACTTCCGGCAATCCGAGTGTTGTGGGTGGTATGTGCGCCCCATGTTTCTTGCAGAGAACAGTACTTCTCTGTGCGACGTTTCTTCGAATCCGGTCACTAAAAGAGACCATCTTCTTCCTAGATGAGTCGTTAGCCTTGGCTACGGTCTTGGGTCCTTCTCCAACCTTCTCGGTGGGGTAGGCCTTCTCGATGCGTTCAAGGACTTGAGAAGTTCCCTGACACTCTGTGGTACCAAAGCTCCACTGAGCTCATATTGGTCCTGCCAGTTCCTAGGAACCATCCTGAGGATGTGGCTTGCCAAGTCGGCATCATCAAATGGCCCGCATACTTTTGTAGACTTTGCAGCCTTGGAAGAGTAAAACAGGCACGGCAAGAGTTCCACATACCCGTTAAGGCGCTGGATCCTCTGCACAAAGTCCCTGGTGGGTACCCTGTTTGGTTTCTTCAGCCCATTGCTGATGTAGAAACGTTCTTGCTCCGCTGCATCCGTCCTGAAGACGGTCTGCAGGTGCAACTGGACACATTCCTGAAAGGAGGTCCAAGATGCCGGGCGTTTTGTGGGATGCTCTGTCCCATACACATCGGTCCAGGGTTCGCAATTGATTTGCTCCCCAACGATGGTGGTCCAAGGACGACGGGCAGTCTCCGACAATTGAGTGGAGTACTGCAGGAAGATCGCTTGGCCAGCGGACACTAGGGCCTCACTGGTGTGGATTTTAGCAGCAGTTGCTTTGTTCCACGACTGGAGGACGGGGAATTTTCATCCGTCCCTTTGAACTTGGCTTTGGCCGCAGTGGCCGCAGTCAGTTTTGCCTCAGCCTTTGCATCTGCCTTACAGGCTTCCCGTAGTCCGTGTCTAAGCCTCTCTGGGAAATTATTTCCATCGAGGTCTGGACATGGTTGAGGAACTGTTCAGGACTTCCCTCATCGAAGACGGTGACAGACAAGGTCATTTTGTTGGAGACCTTGATTTTGTTGATTACCTTCGGGTGTCCATGGCAGTGGGAATGTAGGAAATGGGTGGTTTGGACCTCCCTGAACTCCGTTCACACTCCTGTGGCTTGAGTCCTTCTGGGCTTGATTTGCTGGTCGACATCCTCTTGATTGCCTTGCCAAGGGGCGTATTATAAAACAAGGCCTTGAAGAAGGTCTTGGGTGCCCTGTTGAGGTTAGCTCGAAAAAGAATTTTTTTTTATTTATTTTTAAATTTTTCTTCGTCGGCTTTTATTTCTTGAAAGTCTTGCTCCAAGGTATTTCGCAAGAATTCTCGATCACGAAATTAATCCGACTCGTAGGAATCCCCGATCGCAGAAGTCGATCGCTCGAAGTTTATCGCTGATGCTCGCTGATCGCGGGATTATTTTGAGAGCTCGTAGATCGCGAAACCGTAGGAATTCGTCGATCGCGTAGCTGATTTTGGGTAAATCGTCGATCGTGCACAAAAAACGTATCGCTGGTGCGAAAAGTTAAAATTGCCGCTCGCGATAAAAAATTGTTAGCGTACCTCGTGTCGGAAGGTTTGGATGTCGATGGCTTCGTGCGCGAAGGTCGCACCACGGTTATCTATAGATAGTGACCTGAGCGAAAATCGTCGTAAAAATATCAGCGAAAATTATAGGTAGTTTCGACAGGTGTCGAAGAATTGATTTTATGAGCTATATTTTGTGCTATTGTGAGGATGGAAAGGCAGTGGAACTGCACTCCAGTCCAAACGATGCAAACGAACATTGTGTAGACTTCTACACAATATGGTATGTCTATACCCTTCTGAAAGATGTTCAGATCTTCCAAAAGAGTGCTCTCTTGTTTGGGGTTCTGAACTTCCATGTTGGGGAGTCCATGCCGTCGGGAGGTGGACTCTCCTACTTGGGGTCCTGAGAATGCTCCTATTTAGGTTTTGTACCCAGGGGTACAAAAAAGGCTGATTCCTGCTCTATTTAGGTTTTGTACCCTAGGGTACAAAAATGGCTGATTCTTGGCCTATGTCACAGCAAAAGCTTGTTGCTTGTCAGAATATAAGTGGATTGATGTTGACTTATGTGTTGCAAGGTCTACTAAGACTGGCACAAAGAAATATTGGCCAGATCGAATTAATGGCAAATGTGTGGATGACACAGAGATGCCAACTGAAGACCTATCCTTGTCTTTGTTTGATTCTATTACAGAATGCTGCACAAGCCCCTTGGGGATTTTTTGGCAGTCTGAGAAAGCATGCCTTTCTGCAAGCGGTGCAGATGTGATTGCAATAGAAGAAGTCAGCAATTTTTATATTGATTGGGTCATCACAAAGTGTGTCCGGGATTGTGAAGGACCAGCCCCTTGTGGAGGGTTTGCACAAAAATGGGATGTATTGTATGATTCAGAGTCTGATTGTTGTGCTGCAATTCCATGGATTCCTGTCAAGCAATGTGTCTCGACATGAAACAAATATTTGATTATGCTCTGTCCTCAGCTTAAGTTAATTTTGTAGCAAGGAGCAAAGGGTGCTGGATATAGTTCTTTTTGTCCCAATGCCCAGACAACCAAATATCTAGACCAGGTTATACCTGATGACAAAATCTATTTTTGTCTTCAGGGTGAAGTCACCATAATGGGACAAGTTTGAGAACTGGTTTTTGTAAATAGCACAAGTATTATATTGGAGCCATCCCAAAATTCCTTGATTCCCTATGTTCTGTTTTTGCTCCATTACTACGACAAAAACAGCTCGGCAATTCTGGAGGTAAGAGGCCAACTGGTAACAAGCAACTACATGCTACAGCTTGGGGTCATACAACTGCTGCCAATACAAAGCTAACAACTTCAAATCAACTAAAACAATAAAACTATGTTTCAAAAATTTTCCAATTGGGTTCCTTATAATTGAAATTGTTAATGCACTATTCTTAGCGTCTACTGCATTCTTCATTCCCAAGAAAATCACTGAATCATCTGATAGTGTGCAGCATTCTTAACTGGTATATCTTATTTACGTGGAGTGATGTAACATGACAGTACTACAGTTAAACTGGTATACACTCACATTTTAGAAGACACTTATCAACGATAAAATAAGTAGGATTTAGATTTAGGACTGTTCAGTTCCGTGGGATGGGGTAGGACCCCATCCTATGGGACTCAATTTATGACACTATCTAGAAAAAGCTAGATCAAGTTTAGGACATTGCTAGATGAGGAAATCTTGAAAAAGTAGGCCTAAATAGAACCTAAGGAATAGAGGAATTTTGGGTTTGCTCTATTGAAGAAATTAGTGAAGAGGTATAATTTATCAAGATTGATTATGCTTGTCTCAACTATGCAGTGGAACATTGTGCCAGAATTTGGATGATTGCTCCAGAATACTCAACAATTATTTGCCAAAATCTCCACATCATTTGCAAAAAAGGGGGGTTGGATTGGATTTTTGAAAAATAGTTAGGAGACAAAGCTAAGCAACATTGTTCTAAACCAGCTCTAAACTCATTCCAAATCGGACGTTAGGTACTGGATATTTGGGCATTTGAACCAAAAAATGAATTATGGAAGGCACCCAATTTTCATAAAAAAAATTTCTTTTTGTGTAGTTTGATTAGTATTTATCACATGTATTGTGTGGTTGTTCATTACATCATATGGTGGAATAAAGTGGATGGCTGCTATAATTTGTCTATCTGTTTAAACGCTCAAATATTCAAATATTTAGAACTTCCAGCTTCCAAATCCCTTCCATTCCTCGATTTCTGTGATTTTTTGTCTAAACTTTGGAAAAAGGCCTTGGCCGGCCAAGGCATTTTTTTCTAAATTTTGGATCTACTCCAATTTTGCTTCCAAATATCCAAATGCTTTCATTCACCCTCATTATGCCCATTATGTTGACCCACATGTTGACCCTCATCAGACCCAATGATCACAATGAAGGCCTCTCGGGTCAATTCTGTTGACAAAAAAGCAATATAAACCACAAGTCGATGCTCCTTACAATATTTTATGTTACCGTACTTGAGCTGACACGCATTATATGTACAAACAAGAACAACAATAATTCAGATAAAATATATAATAATATTATTATACTCAGTGCTATGGTTGAGTGTGAGAAGAGTATTATTGTATAAAACTGCGGCATATTTTTGGTACAAATTTTGCCAAAATACATGGTTAAATTCACCAAAAATGAGGTCTGGGATGATTTGGAGCAAAAAAATTACGCCACAAAATGGAGAATGACGTTTCCCAATTCGACATTTAGAACTGGATATCTAGACATTTGAACAGATAGACAAATTACGGCAGCCACCCACTAGGGAAAATGAGTTGATCATGGCACAACATGATGTTTTTGACATAACAACATCAAAGAAGTACCTTTCCTATTAAATTTTTCCATTTTTTCTGAGATGTCAGAGTAATATATATCTTTAGAATTAAAAGTAAAACTTTGAATTTTAAAAAATGAAAAATGTCCAAAAATCTCACCCCCCTACAATCAAAGACTCCATCTAAGCATCCCAGTACATCTCCTTCAAAGAATCTTTTGAAGAACCCAAACGTATCACCATCAAAACACCCAACTCCTAGACCCAAGTTCTAACATTACTGCTGACCATGAAGCTTGAATGCTGGTTCAGCGGTGATATATATTAAACATTGTCCACATTGTTTTGTTACAAACAGTCACAATAACAAAAAAGAATTTCAATGTACCATGGTGTTGGCCAATTGGACAACCTCATTGATTAGGGATGAGAATGGGAGTTTTTGTTCCTAGTTATGTGCATATAAATATAAAAATGTTTAAAATCAAGACTACCGTTAAATCATAGCAAACTTTAGAAGGGGTTCACATGCACAGCATGCATGTAGCACTGAGGTGCACTTGTCCTCTACTCCATACATTTGAGCTCAACCCACATGACACAACAACATCTCCGTTTCTCAGCTTTGATCAGCACATCTTGTGTGGTAATGTAAGTACCTACCAACAAGCCACGCAACACTACTTTTAAATGTATACTTCATGATGCCTCCGTTGTAACACATGAGACTCAAGCAACTAAAAAGAGGTTGGCTATTTGGAGCATCTTCTGAGTTGTACTAAATATGGTGTCGCACACAAAATGTGGCACTGTATTCAATACCATTATGCCGCCCACAACAACATGTAAAATATATTATCCCATCTCCCAAACCCACTGTGCCTTAGGCCCCAAGAGTCCGGACAGCGCATTATGCCCTAAAAATCAGACCGCGCAGTATGCCCTAATGCCTGACTGTGCCAAACTTTGCATGGTCTGACACCCGACTGTATACATCATTGCACTACATCAGGAACCGGGATCCGAACCACGTCCCATTCCACCACTGAGGCGTGCAGCATCTGTCATAACTTTGGGTTGTGTTCTCTTCTAATATGTAAAGTGTTTTTTAATATTTCCATTTACATGAGTCAGTATAACCCGCCGTATTAAGTACAACTTGGAAGATGCTCCAAAGAGCTATCCCCATATGATGTCCAAATTGCATGGTGTAGTCTTATGGTAGCTAAGTATGATTCTTCTCCTATCTTGCTTGCCTCTGCAAGAAATCTTGCAATGTACTCTTTTCATTACCATAAAACCTGGTTTATAGGTGCACACAAATGTACAAAAGATAGTATTTGGTGGAACTTATAATCCAGTGCAAGTTAGCATTTTTAAAACAATGAAAAATTATTGGCATCGTTTACAACTTACCCTATTTACCTCCAGGTAGCAGCCATATTGTACCCCTCCCACCATATTGTACCCTCCTGCAATTTTGCCTCCATTGCTCTTCCATGTTGTCCACCCCTTGACCACCCGTCCACCATGTGCGTGAGTTGTGTGATGTCTTCCGACAGAATCGGAGGTTTCTCAGCAACTATCCCAAGTCACGCCGAGTGATACAAATGGGTAAATTGCTGTTAAGAAGGGGAAACTACCATTGCTGGTTTTAGGTCCATTTGGGGGTTTAAATACCGAAAAATAAAAAATGTACATGAAATTAGCTCCGTGTTCACCTATACACCGGCAGCACCTATAAACCGGGTTTTATCGTGGTTTTCGATTTTTTATCTCTCTTGTGACATAGGGAACGAAAAAAATGAGTTTTCCCTGGAGGTGAGGGAAAATGTTACATTTTCCTCTAAATGCCAAAAGTAGCAATAAACTCTTTATTGGTATTGTTTGGTGCAATTTGGTTCTTTTACCATATATATAAAAGCTACACCATACTCTCTATTCATTCTCTTCAGAGCTTACAAAACGTGACATGAATGACATCGCCAAAAGAAGAAAAAACATTGTCAACTTCTTGAGTACTTACATGGCCAATTACATGTCATTCAACTTAACCCCGGTCCAAAATATTTACGGTCACACTGCGCACCATAATTTTGAAATTAAAAAAAAGCATGCAAATGTGCCGCAATCGTCCGGCCAACTGGTCAGACATCAAGTTCAGAAGCAATACCATTGGTGAGTATCAACACCTTCGTTTTTTGCCCAAAAGTTGCTATTTCATGTATTTGTTGGTATAAGCGTAATCCTTACAAATACATGTGTCGCTAGTTAAGCTACTAGCTGTTTAAGACATAGATTCGTATGCATACTTTGTAGCAACTAAATATCTAGTAATCTCACTTGCTTTTACATGACTAATTGAGTTGTCTTAATGTGAAACATTACTTCCTCTTCTCCCCAGATGCCTTTCTCTTCTTTGAGGCAGATACATCAGCTGTTGCCTCCAGAGTAGTCTCCGACCTTCCTCTCAAATGATTTAGGTCATCAATCTGATGGAAGATCTCAAAACACGATGATTTTCTATTACCTTTTTTCTTGATACACAGTGTTACAAGGCATAGAGAGCAATGGATTGTTGCCTGACTGATTTTCATGTCCTTATCTTTTGGGTCCGCAATAGCACAGCACACAACACACTTTGGCGGACATTTCCGAATCTTTCTGGCCACCTGATCAGGAGACTCATCATCACCACCCGCCTCCCCTCGAGCAGGAAACAGTCTTTCCTTTGCCCTCCTCCCACTTGACGTTAGCCTTCTGTTTCTACAATCAACATAGCTTCCGTGCAATTTCAGTGTATGAAAAAGAGTTTTGTCCAAGCGAATCCTGTTCAATGTATCATTGTCAATGAATTTCTTTAACTTGCAACGACTGTCAGGCTTGATCTTGTCCTTAACCTAGTTTGATGCCTTTTTCTGCCAATCGGAATTCGCATTATCCAAGTGTTTGTCGATCTTGTCTTTGCTTGGGATTTCCACAACTTCTTCTTGTGTAAAAGGAGAACCAGGGACGATTCCCCTGATTGGATTCAATATTTTAAAAGTCATCGCAAGCTTGAAGAGCACATCTCTCATTGATACTTTCAAATGCTTGTGGTGACTTTGAATTGCTGAATAGCCTTTTCCAACAGGAAGAACTCTTGCAGGAAAACAATGCTTGAGAATGAAGCGTACATTCACTGCCATCTTTTTAAACTCACGCATAACAAGCATTTGCTTGGTTGTTCCCTTCGGTACAGGGAAGCTCATGCCATCCAAATAACGAGTCATCTCGTCAACTCTACCCTTAGATCGATTCCATCTAGCAACTACTTCTGGGGTGATTTTATGCGCCTTGGGCAATGGAAGCTGAGTCGTTTGCACCATGGTGATCAGCTTCTTCCAGATGATCAATGCAAAGTGAATGCAGTCCTCGGTGATAGGATGTGACTTCGAAGAGACAATGTCTTCACGAACGTCCAGGATGTTTGACTCAATGTTATCTGACAGAGTAGAAAATGTATATGCCCATTTCAAACTCCTGTTGTAGACATCAGAAAGAAGCCTTTTCATGGTTGTTCGCTTTGACTTGGGAAAACGAATGAGGACAGCATAATGAATCCTAGTTGTGCCAGCAACAACGAACAACACATACTTCAAATTGACCACTGTAGCATGGTGTAGAACCTGAACTCGATATTCGGGCTGGTATGCAAGCTGCTTGAACGCCGCACTACCAAATTCACATTGGGAGAAGGTTCCGTACAATTCAACGCACTGACAAACTTGCTGTTGAAGAATTTTTTTGCTTGAGGGAGTTTTAATCTCAAGTCTGCAATTGAAGTTCTGGTGATCCATTATGTGTCCTGCATCTTCAGAGTCACTGTTGTCAGACTGTTCATCGTTGTCTGATAACTCATATCGGATGACGAACCACCCATCCAAAGAAGTTGCTAGGAATTCCTTCATCTTGTTACAAAGTAGACCGCACTCAAACAAGTCAACCAACTGCCATCCAAGCTTCTCCACAATGGATTTGATGGTGGAGCAAACCCTCTCCTCGTTCAATGAACCTAGCTTGTTGGCGGAGCGATCCTCTGCAGATAGTGGCTGAAGAAAAGAATACTTTAAAATCTTTTCAACCTCCGTAATGCTTTGTGACACCACCGGCCCCTCTTTTACCGTCTCCACGAGCTCATCTTTCTTATTGTTGGAGAAGGCACGTCCATACGATTTACAAATTTGTTTAAGTTGATCATTGGAGAGCTTCCTCAGTTCTGACCTATCCTTGTGTTGCCAGGAGATATCCACATCAATGTCACCAACAGATCTTAGTGTGAGCCCCAAGTCGTTCTTCAACAAACCTATCTCTTCATCGGACAAACCTTCATCTGATCTCAGAAGTATTGCGTGACACAACGTTGGCGTAATGGTGAATGCGCGCATGTACCTCCACTCGTCGCCTCCTTGACCCTTGGAGGCAAGATAGACGCAGTGCTTGTCAAAAATATCATGAATGGAAACTTCACGTAATGTCAAGTAATCCTCAGGATCATAATTGTCTTCGTTATGCAACTCCTTTCGGAGTATGTCCGAGTATTTTCTTGCATATTCATAATCCTTTTCCGCCGTGACGTAATCAAAGTGGCTGTAACTCAGGTTCGGATTTGTACTTTGCAAGAATGTAACCCGACCAGTACCGTTGCGATATGCAACAAAGTGACAGACAGCACTACCGACACTCCTAACCGCATCCAGCGACAAGACAGGACCACTCTCAGGAATATTGCGCTGGTCTCGAGACGTGTTGTAACGAGTAGCGCCGAACTTGAATGCTAACGAAGGACCCCTCTTCGTCGTACTTAAAAACCCCATGTCAGCATCTTTGATGAGCTCAAAGCACTCATCGTCATTGTATCCGCGGTCTCCGTGTATTGTGGTCGTGGGAAAAAGAAGATTATTTGGGTTGTTAGTACCCTTAATAATCATGAGACCTGCTGTCAGGATGTCTTTGGCTGACTTGCCATGATGGTTCATATGGCAAGACAAAGACAATCCTGTGGAGATAGAGTTGATGCAGTTGCCCACAGGACCAAAAGATTTTGGGCTTTTGTGTCTTGAGAGGGAACTCTCCGCTGCTTTTGTTGACCTCATTCTTAGTTTTTGTTGTTGATGATCAAATTTGTGTATGCTTCAATATAACAAATCTTGGAAGTCCTCCCACCAACGTCCCGAAACAACTTCTCCAACTCACGATCTATGCCAAAAACTGGTCTCCAGAATATGGCATCCTCGACATTGTCTACCTCTGTTGACGAGGATTTCCTGTTCCCAGCGCACTGACCACCAAAACTGCGGATCAGATCATTCATTCATGAAATTTTGGAGGCAATGGCTGAATGGTGAGTCTTCAACTTTGTGAGAGACTCTGTGAGCAATGGATAAGACGATGGATGTTTCATTACGTTGGAGAGGCCACAGCAGTAAAAACACAACCCGAAAAACACACGGAGGAACGCTTCATACTCCTTGATGTCCATTGTTGGTTTCTTTCTCTCCATCAGGTACTTGTTCTGAAATCCCAGAACAGTGAAGAGCAGTTTGGCACCGTATACCAAGTTCATGACTTGGTTGGCATTCAACACTGTTGTTTTCTTGATGCTCTTGTCAGAGATGGAGTTGAACTCTCGTAGAACTCGCTTCTTCAGTTCCTTCACTTCCTCCTTATAACCGAATTCTAAATCAGAATCCACCTTGTTGAATGAGATGGAGAAGTCGGAATACTTGATGGGAACTTCCTGCCATATGCCAGCAGTCTCCTCCAGATCAAATTCATCATCAGTGTCTTCCCCTTCAACACTGGGAGTCCATGTCTCGTCGGTGGAGACAGACTCTGTCTCCTCTTCAACTTGATCACCTTGTATTTCGGTCGTGCGATTCTGGACTGCTACCCAGATCTTTGCTCTGATTTAATTGACGGAGAAAGTCATCGTTGCACGGAGGAGAAGGACAAGGACTACTTTCCAGATGGGTACTTGTTGGAGTACTGGCACTACAGGGAACATGAGATGACGGGATAGGCCATGGCATGACAAGTTGAGACGCAATTGGTGTGTGCTGCCCAGCTATTTTGATGATCGTGACACAAGAACAAGTGATGTGTGTAACTCGTGAGGCTCAAATTATGAAAGGATTGTGTGGAATCGTGAGGATTGCAAAGTTGCGCGGTGAACGGGAATGAATTGCAGTGCAATGGAATGAAAACTGGGTGATAATGCGATGAAATCTGCAGAGCGGGCAGTATGAGAATGGAAGTGCGATCATGCTTTGCCATGCACTGTGAAGCTATTGCAGATCTCGGAGGCCAGAAGTGTGAATCAGATGAGTTGTTGAAGAGAAATCAACATGGAGTGCACGGGCAGATGGTTACAATGATGATTGGGATGGAATCGGTGTTGTCATGGCGGCGATGGAGGACAATTGGCATGTGGAAATAGTGCTTGTCTTGTTGGTGATGGAGGAGGAATGGCATGCATCCCTCTCTCTCTCACATGAGCCATCACAATTTAGGTGCGAAAAATGAAAATTTACATACGGCTGGCAATAAATAGGAACTAGTATGAAATTGCCTAAATTTTGGTAATTTCCTAATTGACTTTTTTTATTAGTCAGCCCATAGCTCGGGCATAAGTGTAAACTGTATAGCCCCGATGGAGCGAAAGACTGTTAAGATGCAATTGAGCAATGATTAAGCCTTGGAATTGACAATTTCGACCATTTTCCATAACCACTGGATCACCGAAAATGAACAATTTTCAGTTCTAACTCATACAAATACAGGTTTTAAGGGGAGAATAGGTTATCAGTCAAAATATGCTATTTACAGCATCTGTGGGTTTTAGCCCTACCGGGGTTAATTGTGATATTCAGACATTGTATTATAGTGCTGAAGCATTAAATGCTACGTGCGGCATATAATGCTGATTTCGGCATTTAATGCTGATTTTAGCATTTAATGTCGTTCCACATAGGAATCAATAAAATTGTACAGAAAACAACAGAATCATGCCGATTTTGGCATACAATGCCTCAAAGGGCATATAATGCCTCAAACGGCTGTTACTGCCAGAATCGGCAGTAAAATATGGCAAGTTCGAAACAAGACTTTTACAGCTTGGAGATGCTTTTTCCTGCCTCCTATGATACTTAGTGACTACCATTATTTTTAAAAACATTTAAGACATTTGCTGCTGACCACAAAAAATTACACGGCAACCATGGGATTTGCCGCCCAAAATGTAAATGCAGTGGACTCCAATTTTAGAGTGCAGGACTGTGACCTAAAGGGCTTCATCGCATCTACAACACCTGTAGATGCGATACAACCCTTTAGGTCACACTCCTGCACTCTAAAATTGGAGAACGGAACTGTCTGATTGGAGTGAGGGGGGGACGGTTGTGTGGGGAGCGATCGTGACGAGCAGGGGAGAGGCGGTTTTTTATAGTTTCATTCATGCAACGTAAAATAAATAAGCTGTTTTACATAAGCCAAATGTGAGACGTAGATTTAGTAGTGATTTCTACGCTGTGCAGGCCCAGCCATCTCCAAGCTGTAGTTCATTGAGCATCATCAAACTTCCTCGAAAAATTCATTTCACACCATCCATTACATTAACAGATTCTTAGAACCTCTTCGAATTCCAATTATTTTTACAGGACAGCGTCTTACTCCAATCACATCATTTTCGCAAGAAAGAAGTGTCTTATATACGTCTAACACACTTTCCATGCTTTTAAACATTTTCCCTGAAAGAGATGAGTCTGCCAATATCAGCATTAACTTGTCTCATTCCCTCAACTCCCCTCATTTCCTTCACGGCACCCGGCGGACGGACGCTGTATCTCATGAGACCCCGGCCGGGATGTTTAGAAGATATGATGATTATGGCGGTGCCCAGGCGTTGTCCTCCTTCTCCTGCCGATACTATAAAATATTTTTGTAACTGTGCGGTGCGATACAGTCTTCTCAATGAAGCTTCTCCTGTCCGTTTATTGAAAACAATGCCACCGCACGCTCTCGACATGGTGGCGTCCATCGTCATCTTCCTCTCCGCGCTGATGATCCTGACGTCCTCCGGCGCCGGAGCATTCTCGCCATCGTCACTGGTCACCTCCTCCTCATCGACATCGACCACGTCCCTCTCGGCCACTGCGCCGACATCGTTCGCCCTGTTCGGCCTGGCCGCCAAACGATCCCATCGCCAAACCAAACAACAACGACAACAGCAACACGACAACTCCATGTTCGCCATCCCGTCCATCTTCCACCCCAGCGACACTCGCCCCGTCGTCCTCTTCGACGGCAAATGCAACCTCTGCAACGCCGGCGTCCAACTCGTCCTCGACTACGATCGAGCCTCCTCCGACGCCCGGGGAAACTTGCGCGTGGCGGCATTGCAGTCCCGCGTGGGCAAACTGCTTTTGGCGCGATTGCCGCAGTGGCAGCGCGACTTGGTCGTTCCTGGCGGCGAGGCGGGGGAGTCCTACAAGTCCATCGTGGTCACTTCGCCGCATCGGACGTGGATCAATTCGGCGGCGTGCATTCGCATTGGGAGGGAATTGCGAGGGCCGCTGCGGTATTTGGCGTGGTTGGCGTGGATCATACCCCCCTTTATTCGGGATCCAATGTATAAATTGTTGTCGCGTCATCGTAAAAAGTTGTTCGGTGAGAGTCCGGAATGTCGATTGTGGGATGATAATTGGGATACGCGATTTGTCGATGACGCCATGTTTGGAGGGAGAGGTGCCAATGTCGATCCATTTGCGGATCCGAGTGCCGTCGCTGCACAAGAAGAGGAGGAGGATGACGAGGACGACGAGAGAAACGTCGAGCAGGCAATGCCGCCGTCTGTGGGAGATTCAGTGAGAGTGGTATCGTCCAAACCCATTCTTCACACGCATGTGCCTGGTTACGAAGAGCACGGATTGTGTTCGGTTGGACTGGTGGGAACAGTCACAAGAGTGCTCAATCAACGATCGTATCCAAAGAATGTTGCTGTCATGTTTCAATTGGAAGAGGAGAGTGATAGTGGTGATGGCAATGCTGCTACACAATTTGAGGCTCATTTCTATCCATGGCAGCTGAGGAAAGAAGAGTGATGGAATGTAGTAAGGAACATAGTAACCATTGAATTCTTTGCATTTCATAATATTAAGAGGTTTTTAGTTTATTTTAAAATTGAATATTGTTGCCATTCCTTGACACTTGATTTTTCGTTGTCAGCAAATAGAGAATGATTCATGACAAATTACTGCTTCATTATCGGTCAAAAATGGTGATTCATTGTGATCATCATACTTTTGTGTTACTCCACTCTCTTTTATGTTGCATTCGTCATTCAAAACTCTATATGTTTATGAATCATAAATTAAAGTAAGATAGCTGCCATCGCCAATGTATCATGCCATAACAACATAGGCACCCTTCATTGATTTAAGCCTGATGAATCCGTCTCACATGATTGTACAAGAATACACCCGACACAACCATCAAAATGCCAACAATTCCATTGCTCGTCACTGGATTCCCAAAGTACAAAATGGAAGCCCATACCAACAATGCCCGCTTTAGCGTGTTGGCCACGCTCTGACTGACGGGTGACATACATCCCATTGTACAATATGCCGAAACGGACTGCAAATGATAAAAAATGGCATCAATCAGTAACAGCTTGCCAATCCCAAGTGTATGGATTGAATCACTAGCAATACCACCGCTACCACTCGGATCATCATCAAATATCTCCGTCTCCATTGTCCCCGATAATGATGATAATGATGATGATGATGCCCAAGAACGAATCAATATCCCCGCATCCCTCACCACAAAGGGAGTTTGTAACACCAACGCCGCCACCGACGTATAAAATTGCAATTGTGTGGGTTTCAAATGTGTCAACATTCGTTTGGACATGACATTCTGTACACAATCGGCACAATTATTCATGACGGCCGCGACGAATCCTACGGTATCAAATCTCAATTCCGAGGCACTGCAGAGTATGAGTCCGGCGACGACGGGTACGAGTGTGAGCATGACGGGTGTGGCGGTTCGTTCTTTGAGTATGAGACGTGCAAAGACGACGGTGAATGCGGGGGCGGTGGCCTTGATGGTTTCGACGAAAGATACGGGTACGTGCTCTAGTGCGATGAGGCCTAGGACGACGGTGGCTCCGCGGAGTAGGCCTACTATGGACATGTCTCTGACGAAGTGAAAGTTGACGCCCGATGGTGACGATGATGACGGCGACGACGATGTTGTTGTGGTGGTGTCTCTAGATGACTTGTCTGTAGATTGTAGTTGTGAGCATTCCGAAGCTTGTTTGTCTTTGATCTGCCGCCGAGAAGCGGTCCCACCCCGGTCCTGTGTATTGTTTGAAGTTCCCATTCCCAAAAAAAGGCCTAGTTTGTTTCTGATGGAGTCCGGAAAGAATCGGCTGACTTTAGCGATGCGCCGTTGCATCCACTGCCCCCCTCCGTGCGACGTCCACCCTCCCAGCACGGCCGCCGTGGTC
Organism: Cyclotella cryptica; assembly: GCA_013187285.1. Lineage (NCBI taxonomy): Eukaryota > Bacillariophyta > Thalassiosirophyceae > Thalassiosirales > Thalassiosiraceae > Cyclotella > Cyclotella cryptica. The sequence continues at coordinate 66,597 of JABMIG010000439.1, forward strand.
ATCTGACACATGCCCAGCACGTGCACGGAGGCTCCCGGCCTGGACAGTATGATTTTATTAAGGAAAAGCGTGGCCAGCGAAGTCCCGTACCAACAGGTGATCCAAAACGCCGTCTGCAGAAACAAAGATCGCGACCGCGCGTCGCCCTGCGAGCTGTTTTTGGTGTCGTCCGCGTCATTGTAATTTCTCGGCCCGTCCTGCTCGTCGTTCCCGTGGGAAATGGCGGTCTTGCAGGGACCCTTTTTCTCGTGCTCCAGCAGCGACGACGTCAGCGTCAGTTCGTATTCGGTAGAGCCGCTCTCTTCGTCCAGCTTGTCCAGTGCGGCCCGATGCGATTTCAGATGCACGCCGCGCTCGCTTTTGTTGGAGCTCATCGCTGCGGGAAAGCGCCGATGCGAGATTCCGTTTGAGCCGCTACTCGAGGCGGATCGATGGCGCAGCTCTTTGGGAGACGAGATCATTCGACAAACGGGTGGCGTGGGCTTTGCCGCTTGTCGCCGGGAGTGATTATGATGGAGCTGACGGTGATGACGATGTATGTAGGCTGTTTGTAGTACTATATTAGTTGTTTGTTGTTTGTAATCTCGCTGTATTTTTTGTTGTTCCTTTGTACAATACCATACTATACGTCTACTCTTCTGTTACCCACCCCCCACCCTACAACTCTATGGTGTTACTCAAGATTCTTCAAATTGATAACTAGAAACTAATACACATTACTCTCAGAATCTAAGCTCCAGTCAAGATAGCTGTGACATCAGTAATACAAGTTTCCAAAAATCTCAAGTGCCTTTGTGCTTCTGCCACCCGCAGAACGATAGGATCCAATAGCAAGGCTCAGCAGCAATGCTATGGATTTCAACTCTTCTCCCCAAATCGCAGTGGTTAACACCTCTGAGACTTGATCTTGGTGGGAATATCACCCTCAAGAGCAATAGGGTCCTGTGTCGAGACCGAACTGCTAAGGATCATAGAAGAAAGCCAAACTTGGGTATCGCTCTAACCCAGTATCCGAAGCACTCGCCACCTAGGACTCAAAGTGAGCATGTACACTTTGCCTACAGTCGAAACGACAGAGGTTGAGTTCGACTCCATCCCCAAAAGAATAACCCCAACCCCCTTTTAATCTCCTCAAAACTCATAACGCCAATGATGGACGGAGGAGGACAGGCTTCATGAGTCGATACTCAGTGTAGCAGTCAACCATATCCCTGGGTACAGGATTTCCTCTAGCCTGCCTATCCTTCATCCATCGGCACTGTGCTTCGATATCTTGCTTGGCAACTCCACGAAGTCGGCAAGCAGTATCAAAAAACCGACGACCTGACCGCTGAATTCGTAATCTTCCCAAACTTCGACTGCCGGGTCAATCAGGTCAGGGCGCTCGTCCTGGATCTTTTCCAGTTCGAAAAAATGATCTCCTTATAATCAGAGGCCCTAGCTCTGGAACCATCCTTCCTGGCAAAAGCCCAGCCATCAGTTCTGTCATTGCTTAAAAGAGTGAAACAGAACCTCTGAGCCCATTTGAAGAATTCAATGCCAGATTTTGTGGTACCGGCTATAGGAATTACATGACCTCCAATCCCTCCGCCTTCCATCTTGAAACGGCCAACAATTGGCCAGCCTACTGCAGTAAAGTCCTCCTCGGCTTCACTGCGTTGTATGTCATGAAGCAGACCTGCCAAATCAGCCCAAACAACCGTAGCCTCTCATGCCTCCCAAGCATGCTGCCAAAAAGAACATGACAGCAGACAACCAATGAAGGTCAACTTGATCCAACTCTTGCTGCCTATCCCACTCGAGCTCAAACCTGTCCAGCATTTCATGGACAACCGCCAAGGAGTAAGCTCGATCTTGTCGAGTCATGACTCCAGTTCGTATGCGAAAGCCTCTAGAGAAATGGTCAAAGAAAACTTTCTGTGTGGGACACAAGGTTGCTCGAAATTTCTGGTTTTTGATGCAAAATTGAGATCCAATCCTGACCAAGGCGATGCTGTCCATAGGTTGGTGTGAACTGTCCTGGCCTTACGAGAGGTTTCATGAGATACAAATTTTCGACCCCGATTACCCTTCTCGTTTGCTCTACATTCAAGTGTCATGGCTTGGGCCATTCCAAGGTGGGCACCCAAAGGCCAAGGGCCTAGAGGTGGGATGCAAATGTATCCCAAGGCTCTTTGGTACTTGAGCTGGAAACGAACTTCAGAAAGATGAGCCTTCAAAGTACTTGGAGTTCGTGACCAGAAGGCATCTATGGTAGAGCGAATAGCTTGTGACTCAAGGAGTGCATCAGGGATAAAATTTTGCCGAAGGTTCCTGCGCTTGATGTTCCGGCATTGGCACTGAGGACACTGAAAGGGTGTCAAAGTATGGTCACCATTTCGAGCAGACATGAAACGGTTCTTGTCTTCAGGTACCGTCAAGGGCAAACCATTGAAATCCAAGGGTTCGGCCACTTCTGCTGGATCCAGCTCGTGCGGAACGAAACACTCGCCACACCAGACTCCTTCACAGTCCGAGAAACCTCCACGGGTCGCTCCAAAATTTGCACAGAAGATCCCGCTCTCCCAGTTCAGACCCACTCTTGAACACCTCTTGCAAGTCCCTTCCCAAAGCCACCACTTCTGGGACTCTGCGAAGCTTCCACGGCCTGGCGGATCTCAAAGGAAAGGAGATCCCAAAGACAAGAGGATCACAACAAGAGTTAGGCCACATAGGTGAGACTGGTTCAATAAACAGCCAAAAATCCATCTCTTTTGCAAACCGTCTCCGCCATTCCTCAAAGTACAACAATCGTGGACAGACAAAGACATGGGTTACTTCAAAGGTCGCTTCAGTTTTGATTGTGCAATCTCCTCAAGAGCGACCAAGGCTGCTGCTGGAGGTGGGGCCCAGAAGTGGGCTCCAGGCTGATGGCCCGTAGTAAACCATCCCTCCGTTGTCAAAGGGTCAGAGAGATGAGATCCCATCCAGGACTTAACCCAGTCCAGAATTTTGTTGTCCCGAAAGTCCAGGGCAGATACGCCTAAAGGGATGAGGTTTCTGATATCTTGTCCCAACATCATTCCTGAATCAAAGTCACCTCTGGAAGTTCCATCCATTCCAATCTTAATCATCCTTTTCCAGGACACATGGAAAGGGTGCCAAAAGACTTCATGACGTCTGCATTCATATTTTATGTCACGCACAATGTCACAAAGCCCTTTTGATTTTGACATCCCCTTGTTCGAAATGAGGGAAAACACAGCATTGTCCGTTGCCATCCAAACTTCCTTGCTATCGAAAACACCATTCCGCACATCAGCCAGGAAGCACCTAGCAAGGTTTTCTGCCTCTCGCCAGTTTGAGCCCTTGGCTGTTTCTAGGGCGGTCCAGTTGCCCAGTCGCACCATGACTGATCCATCTGCATTCTGCACAGCTGATCCATAAGCGGCAGCAGATGCATCTCCGGCGATGTAAGCCACATCTTCACCAGTACGAGGCCTGACTAACAAAAAGACTGGCTCCTCCATCTCATAAAACATGAGAAGGACTTCTAAATCTCTAACAAGCTCCTTCGTGGTGGTAATGGTTGGAGGCGGTCCTGATTGACGAGAGGAAGAGTGATCAAAACTTTGCTCATCAAAGCATGAGTCCTCATCACACTTCCAGCCTTCATCGTCTCTATTTGGTCGCCAAGCTTCCAAAGCGTTGTAGAAGGATTTGTAGTATGGACGAAGATCCATGTAGACCTCTGTTTGAGACATTCCTCTGCACGTAAGTGACAGAAAGAACTTCCTGTCAATAGGTAGGTTAGCACCAATTTGGTCTCTCAGGTCAAAGAGTGCCTGGCGGTGGACTCTCCATTTCTCTGGGAGTATTCCTTTGCGAGGGTGAGGCTCATTTGTCCAAAGCATTTTTCCAGTCCAAGCGCCAGGTGTGCGGGACATGTTCCTGCGCTTCCGACTTGCATTCTGTTCCCCAACTGAATTGATTTTGGTGCAGAACCGATGAGTTGCCATTTCGCAAATAGTGTCAGAGACTCCAGTTATCCTGCCATCATCCATGAAAGCGGGAATGCCTGGAGCCATATCTCCATCCTTTCTGACACGAATCACTCGGGCATAGAAGGATCATACCCATGAGTAAAAGGATAGTTCTCTATAACACGTTCCCAGCCCAAAGGATTGGAATCATCTAGTCGATCCCCAACTGCCAACTCCATAGCTCGTGCGTGACCTTGAACCGCAACATACGGACAAGGAGTACCACCAAACATCAATCGGTTAAATCGTTTCGTCTCATAGATGACGTTGTGCTCGTCTCCTGAAGCAATACGGACTCCAAAAGAATGTCTCTCAGAATAATGTAGCATGTAGTTGAGAAACATTTCCCCAACATCCATATCAGACTGATGTGGAATCCTCCAATCGGAGGCAGCAGGAACTTCAGGAACGTTGCCATCAAAGTAGTCGGCAACCGAGCATGGAAGCCATTTGATGATTAGATCTTGCAAAGTAGGAAAAGTTGGCATCCAACAGGAAGGAGCCCACAAAGTCTCATTCATACCATTCGAGTGGCATCCCATACCAGCCTGATGTCCTCTTCGCCCTTAGGAACTCCAAACCTTGGAACAACACAGTCGGAAAATCCATCCTCCAAGTATCTTCTCTCGAGCAACTTCTCCTCTTTCTTACGTAAGAGAAGTTCGTAGTGCCACATTTCTGCTGGAAGGCTGTAGCCCATCCACTTAGCAGAAGGTGCTTCATGGAAGAAAGGTTCACCATCTCTGGCAGATTTCCACCAATGCTTCCATCTCCAAAAGAAAAGGCGAGATCCATCCGCCCAGTCCCAGTATGTGGAGTTACATGCTCGAGTCAGACAGTCTCGAATAGCCTTCTTATTAATATTTGTTTCTCCAGGTATTGCATTTGGACTAGTGCGCAGCCAAAGGCTGGCTTCCCTCATCAAATTTCGTCTCCAAAACGAGTGACCAGCATAATGCAGTAAATCACGTGCTCTGGTCTGAGATTCCGTCTCATTTGGCCAAGCCCAGATCTCAAAGTCAATGGGAGCATCATCAGCCCTCACGGCCTTGAGGTCAGTAGACTTAATGGCCTGGTTCTCCACTCCAATGGTAGAATAGTCAATTTCTTGGTGCCTTGTGGCGTTTGGGGCCACTGGGTCACGGATCTGGTTCCATAGGTGTCTCAAGGGTGCATAAGCGATCTTGCGAACCAATTTTCCAGGAGGTCCAGCCAAAGAGAAGACAGGAGTACCTTCTGATCTCTTTGTGACATTTCAAACTCGTCAGGTAGCTGGTAATCCCAGAGTGCTGACAGTTCATGAAGTGCCAAAGCACGAATGATCAGTTTATTTCCTGCTGGACAAGATGGACAGTCCTGAACCCAGTAATCCAAATTATTTGGGCATGCTGCCAGGTCCCAAGCGATGTCCTTAACAGTTCTCAAAGTCTTCCAAGCTCTGTTTGGGATTGGTTTGAATCCTCCACCGATCTTATCATCGATCATATTGAAGATGCAAACTGTAGGTAGAGTAGAGGGCGTGTGGATGATGGGGCCCAATTGAGGTTGAGACTCGTGAGTTACAAAGGTCCATACCGATTCAGTAGCACCCCCCACCTTCTGGTGTTCAAGCTTGGATAGACGAATTGAATAGAACTCCTTTTGAAGGTCATAGTTAAGGCAAGACAAGATCTTTCCTCTGGACCAGCTAGCAGGGACAGAGAGAAGAATCACTTTTGGGAGGCCCAGGCAAATAACTTCGGACACCTTTACCAGATCTTCGGGAGAATTACAACTTGTGACTAACAAATCCACATTTAGTAGAGACTTTTGCTGCTCCAAAAACCTCTGCAGCGAAGAAATGTGTGAGTTAGGGTGCAGATGTTGTAGTATGCCTTGAAGGTTTAGATTATCGCACAAGATTACACCAACAGTTGCTCCCCAAGTTGCACAAATCCAACCCCAAGCCGGCGAAGAAAAAACCAATTCAACAACCTTCAACTTTTCTCGTTGAGCTGTCCCCACCACTAATTGAAGTTGGTGGACAAAGTTTTGGTGACGGCAATTCGTGGTAGGTGTGGTGGTTTTCAATTCCGGCTCAGCTCTCTTGACAAACCCCACTCCACCCCTTCACTTGTCTTTCTTCAAATTCTTGAGAGTATCCGCAATTGCTTGACCTCATTGAGTGCATTTGATGCCTTCTCATGATCCTCCTTCTGCTTGGTGGAAAGTTCAGTCATGGCCTCTGCATTCAAGCGGACCTGCTCTAATGCATCAGTGATGGCTGAATCATCAGGAATGGTCCCATGATTCCCCAACCTCTGCAAGACAGAAAACATCAACATTGCACAAATGCAAGGATGCTCGCCCCAACGATAATGCTGAAATTCTTCCACCTTCTTGGTGATGCACATGCTAGCCCAGATGTACCCGGCATCCATGTCTTCTTCGCCAGCCTCATTAGAGACCATTTCCAGCTCCTCAAAGACACGAGTGATGAACTCCTGGGTATTGTCCCAAGCCACAGACTCCGACAATCCAGTCTCAAACATCATGAAATAGAACTTGGTGATGTGGTCCAAGAAATCAAAGGCCGCAAGGAAAGCCCGCTCAAGCATGTCTGTAGCTACAGCATACTGCATAGGAGAGTCCTTGACTGTGAAATGCCGACGGATGTTGGCCGCTACTGTATCCTTCACCTTACGAAGCTGGCGCTCGGTAGCCACTCGGCCCCCAGTCTTGATACCCCCGGCAAAAGCAGCGTAGTTCTTGAAGCCAGATTGCCAAACAGTCTTGAGTGCATCGCCAGTGGCTGACTTTCGGGCAAAGACTGACGGGATTGCCACAGCATACCCAGTATTCACACGAGCACTGAAGGTGTCCTCAAAATCAGCTCCCTTGGTTGCTTTGTGGAGCAACATATTCTCGGTCAGACTAGTAACCGAATCGCCACACAAGGCAAAGAGAATCTTCATGTTTACAAATGCCACATAGTTGTTCCTGCCGGGCAAGTTGCTTGTCATAGATAGGACACAGTCCTCACTTGACATGGTATAGCCACCTGCGGTAAAAGCCCAGTAGCCCCAGCAGCAGCCTGGGATCGAACCTCACGAATCAGCGACATCAAAAGCCCATCATCATCACGGATGTCTGCTTCCAAGGACCCAATCCTATCAGCCGAGGACCCATGGCCATTAAGCAAAGCCCCCACGTCTGCCTTGAGTCTTTGGTACTCAGAGATATCAAAAGCGAGGAAACTTTTGGAGCACATTAGCTTCTGCCTTCTCAATGAGAGCCCTACAGTTACGTTCAATTTGAGTCATTCGGATTTCCTTGGCAGCTCCCGCTCGAATAGCTTGCTGGGCGAGGTTCTTGGCTTCCTGGTGTTTCTTGCGGAGAGACCTGTTCTCTGCTTCAAGCGCATGAAGGCGTACATTCATATCCTTCTGAGTTTCAAGGATTTGTTGCAAAAGCAAGTCGCCAGTCTTGGTTGCAAGGTCAATGGTTGCCGAGTTTGATAAGCCAGCAGGGGGACGAGTAGTAAACCCAGGGACGGCTGGGGTGAAATGAGCCATCTTGGCTGGTATTAGTGGGTGGACAAGGCCTCTGAGATGTGATGGACCTTGACGAGCAGGATGGATCGCCTCCTGCAGAGAGCTGGGAGGTGAAAGATCCTGGATCATCATCGTCATCATCCAACACAACCCCATCCATCAATTCGGAAGCCTTCAAGTTGAAATAGACCTCGGGATCATTCAACTGTAGACCTGGCTTGGGAGTCTTGTCTTCCACATCCAAAACATCATGATAATAATCAAAAAGGTTGTCCTTGATCCTGGAAGCGGCAGTCTTAGCATCTTGATTTCCTCCGCGAGATACCAGCTCATCCTTGGTCTCTTCTGCTCCCTCAGTACCCAGAAGCTCATAGCTGATCGGAGAGTCTTGGTGAAGAGGTTGGGTCTCATACTTAACTGAGGATTGCAGACGAGGCTTTGCCTCAACACTATCTATCACAGCGGGATAGGTGTCTGAGTCAAATTCTGTTGCGACTGTCAGAGGATTCTTGAAACCAGTAGGATGAGCTAATTCCCACACTGATGGCAAAACTTCCAGAGTATTTGTAAAGAAAGTCCGCCAAATATTGATTGGAGCACGGAGGCCGTTCAAAGCTTCTACAGAACCTTCAGGCAAACTCTCCAACTTTAGATAAGGAGCCGAGAGGAATGCGGTGCCGTGGACTTAGAAACGGTTGGCGTGCAGATCATCAAACGGTGGCCTTGAAAGGATAAGCGCTGCTTCTGATGAGAAGTGTTGGTGCAGGCTCCCTTGCCCTTAAGCAAAAGACCACAAGCACGAACAACAGGATCCCTTCTGGCCTTGACTTCCTTGAAATTAAAGATCCCCATGCACAATTCATCCACTGAAACCGAAGCAACCCCAACATGATGATTTCCCGACAAAGCCTTTGCTATCGGAGATGAAGCTGCCAGCAACAAAGACTTACCGCCTTCCAAATGATCTACATCTGCGAAGTTACGAAGGATCGGCATCGAAGGTCAAAGAGGATGCTGGTGGAAGGGCTGAAAGAGCATTTTGACGAGCCTCGGGAGAAGCGTCCGCCGAAATGAGGAGCTTCCACACCTCAAGAGTAGACTTGAGAGAGGACGCCATATTGTGAAGAGATAAAAGGAGTAAATTAACTGCAACTAAATCCCCCCCCACCCAGAGTCGGTAAGACACAAGGAACCAAAATAATAGAAAAGCCGCTGCCAAAGAGGAAACGGCCAAGGGAGAATGTAAATAAACCCCCAAAATTATTATTTCAATCCAATCGAGCAAGGCGCCAATCCTGTAGCTAAAAGGGTTGCTGCAGTGATTGAATGCGGGGTCGACCTGGGTGTTAGAGAAAAGTGAGAGGTGAATGCTTCCTTTGCCATCTTCCGTTTTGCTCGCAAAGCAAGCAGTCCCATAAAGGTCCCAACAAGAAATCATCTTGAAAAGTGATCGTAGAATGCAAAGTAGCCTAAGTAATTTTGGAGTTCTCATCCCAAATTTCAAGATGAATTCCCAACAAAAATGGCTTCGGATTAATTCCCAGTCTTCAATGTTGAAGTTGCTTTTTCACACCAACAGAGCTGACGAGCTCATAGAGGTATAGTACCATACTCTTTCAATGACAAAATGAGGAACGAGGCCCTATAGTTCTAATAGTTCTAATAGTTCTAATATCATATTATCATATAATAGGCTAGAAATCAATTTTTTTCCTAATATTCCTAGTTGACTATATATTATCTAAGGACCCATCATCATGGGGAAGCTAAAAATCAGGTAGACTGGTGGAAGCACTGGTCTCATTCATGCAGCAGTAATCCTTATAGAACTATAGCAATGCAGCTTCAATGAATGATTGACGACTTTGCTCTGCTAGAAATGCATTGTAAGGCTTGCTGGCAGACAAATTAGACTAAAATTAATTAGAAGAGAATATGCAAGCAAAATCAACACCCTGTTATAGTTATAATCCAATTAAGGACTGAGTACAAAGTACAATCAATCAACCTCTTTTGCAAACAGAATTGCAAAAAAATGCAATGCAATATAATACCACACAAACAAAGTGTTCTGTATCTCCACTACACCAGTCGCACTAGCCTTGACAAAACCCAGTCCTAACTCACAGAAAGTTTGTCCAATTTGGTTGATTGTCGTTTCTTGTGATTTTTCCATATCACAAACAACGAGCATTCTTATTACTATGTGGTCAAAGAAGCATAGAAGTGAGTTGAAGTGTAAGATGGAGAGCATGGAAGAGAAGGAGGACTCTCAAGAACATCTGTAACGTGTCCAATATGCAAACACAGTAGTAGCTCAGGATGAACGGCCTTGCTTGTAACAATTTGAATAGCTGCGAGCAGGAGATTTTGGTAAGGCCATGATTTCGAATATGTACAAAATTAAATAGGCATTAAAAACGTGTTTGCACTCATGTACACTCCTCTCCTCGTTCATGGAACCGCGATGATTTTATGTCTCAAAAGTCGCTGTGAAGGAGAATTAAAAATCTCGACCAATATGGTGAATCGTATCGAACCAAGTGATAGCATTGAAGCAGACAATGTCGCAGAGGGGGCGGCGCTGTCAGATTGAAGATAACTGATGCCGTCTTGGTGTGGGAGGCTATGATGTGTTGGGAGGCGGAAATTCCCATGTTGCGTGAGAATGGATTTTTTCCGTATTTTTTGTTGAGCGTAGATGCTGGTATGATTTTTATGGACGCCGGATGAGGGGAGTGTCAAATCAACAATAGGACAATAGGATAAAAATCGTTCAGTCCCGTGGGAGGGGGTAGGGACCCCGTCTCAAGGGACTCGATTTAGAAATCGATTTAGACATACCTAGATCAAGTTTAGAAAATTGCTAGATGAGGGAAAACAGAAAAAAATGGAAATAGGAATAGTACGTTAAGAATTTACGAATATTAGGAGGGCTCCACTGATGCACCCCCTTTTGTAACAAAAAAATTTACGATTCTCGTCAATTTTTGTAGATCAATTATAACTTTTTCCACAGCCCTCGCAGCAAGATTTGCGGAAAGTACTACAGATTCCTCTTTTCACTAGCTTTTGATTGGTATATGAGTCGGGGGGTCTGGGACTGATACTTCCCCTTCAAAATCACGGTTGATAGTCATTCTTGAGGTAATCACCACCATCATATCATGTTGTCATGTTACACTTGAAATTACTACTCCATTAACAAAAATAATCGCGACAACATAGTTTTGCCTCACTCCAGACAAACATGGGAGTGAGGAAGAGCCCAAACAGGGCCGCCAAGGCCAACACAGAAGTTGAACATGCCACTGTCATGTGGTGTATATCATGACAGATAGCCACTGCTACCATAGAGATGACTGCATAAATCCAGCATAAATCCTACTTTAACCAGTGAAAATATGTTTAAAGATTAATTGCAATAGATTCTTTTATTAAATTTGATTATTCTAATTGCTCGGCTTTTATTATTTTCATTTTATTTAGGACAAACAACTGAATTGCCTGATAGTGTCACCCCATTTTTGTGTGAGCTGCCAACCACCGCCACATCCACTTACAGGCTCCTTCATCAGATGACAAACATCAGTTCTTCTTTGTGAATCCACAAAATCATGGTTATTACCGTATCAAGAACCTCCCATGTCAGCTCAACACATCCAAATTCTACAGTGTATTGCGGTTGATTGTTAAGTCTTCAGTGTGGATGGTGAGGCATCACCATCAAAAGCAGGAAGGCAACCTAGCGAAACCTAGGCAACCACCTAAGGAAGAGTAACAAGGAAACAAATTTAATGATTTATGGGAAAAATGACAGAGGATTGAATTCAAAAATGAACTTACCTGCCCTGAAATCCCATCTTTCCCCCTCCCGGCCATGATGGTGGCCGTGTAACATAATTCAGCCTGTAGAAATGGTGTGATTCCTCGTAAAGTACGGGGAATCTGACCGAACCAAGTGGCAGGATGGTTGTGGGTGATGTTGTGGTGAGGGCAATTGTGGCGGACCTGATGTTGTGACGGTATTGGCCGAGATCGAGGTGATGCAGTGGCGGCGGCGGAAATTCTCATGGTGCAGGAGAGTAGTGTCGCGATTTTATTTTTTTGCGTTCTGTAGACTCTGGTACATTACATACTAACACCAGATGTAACGCGTCACTACTACAATTAAACTGGTAGGACAAGGTAGGACGACACGAACAGGGAGTAGGTGAGGGATTGTAAAGGTACAATACCTTTAATTCTGTTTGACTGGTTGCAGCCACGGCTGCTATTTTCTCAAATACCCTTTTGCTTTGTTACCGTTGGAGTATACGATTACCAAAATTATGTCCACCAATCAATGGTGTGCAGCCACGGTCATCATTTTTCACTGTTTGCAAAACTCACAGTTACTAAAAATATTCAAACATGCTTCCACGTGGAGCCTTGGGTTTCGGTCAAAAGAGCGAGCACAAGCTACATGAAAGCTACATGATTTGTCATTTTGACCCATGATATGATGTTTTTAACTACTTGGGTGATCATTTTGACCACCTAAAGAGTGTTCTTATTATAGGCAAACAGATGTTACTCACAGCTGCATCCGCACTGGGTAACATTGTAATAAATTCAATTAATTAATTATGTTTTCATATCAGGAAAGCATTGATGGCATGATGTCCAGGCTTCTCTCTCTCTCTGCAAACAGAATTCTTGTACATTTTTTTCTGAAGCCCCAATGTATCTGGTTTATTGTTACATCTAATGGATGCAAATCCACTGGTGCAAAGAGTTATGACTCCATTTGCATCCTCCATCATAGTGATTCAAAAAACATCCCAATCAAACAAAGAAGATCTACTTCAATTCCTCCCCACCGGCAGGGCAGAATGGCAATCGCCCCCGCAAAAGGGCCTGTCCCTGCCATTTACTGCCAGCAAAAACAAACCACAATCGATGCCACAATCAACATAGCATCATTCTCAATCAATTGTTGCATTTGCTGAACAAATTTCAGCTCTAATCGGGTGGAATTTTGTCGTCAACCACCATTCAACACGCCCAGAAATTTAAAGACGGCACTGACGCAGCCTCCGTGTCGCACCCTAACCGGACCAGAGCAGTCGCCAACACTGGTGCCATCATAGTCAAAGCTGGCGGCACCGATGATGGTGGAGCTTTGACGACTGCGGCAATGTTGACGG